>AYEL01080141.1:0-26149 GCA_000484575.1 Olivierus martensii
AAAAATAGAATTTTTAATTACTTATGTTAATATTTTTATTTTGTTTTTATTGCTTATTTTTATTCATTATTTTATGTTTAAATTAATAATTTTATAATTTTATGATATGTTACCATAGTAACCGAATTTCAAATTGTATGTGCGTTCTGTAAGAATCTGTTGTTCTATTTATCGAAGCTGAGGAGGATTTTAATAAATTGAAAGCGCTTCTTTAAACTTGTTGAGTGAATTATTTACATTAGTTTATCTCCTGCCATAGTGCTAAGAGTTTATTATACTTTACTTAATGTTGGCAGTGTACATGTTTATTTCGTTCCATACTTTTTTAGAGTGTCAGACTTTATAAAAAACGTAAAATTAGCGATAAATTGCTCCAAATTCTTAACTCTGAATGTACGATAGTACATTCAGTTGTACTATTTTTGTGGAGTGTCAGACTTTATAAAAAACGTAAAATTAGCGATAAATTGCTCCAAATAACATGTTTTAAAAACTGGAAAAAGAGATGGATAAGATGTATAGGAGCAAAAGGTTATTATTTTAAAAGAGTACTAAAGGTAATTTCATTATATTTATTATTTTGTCTTGATTTCTAGCAAGTGTCAGAAATTAATGAACACACTTTGTATAAAAGATTTTTGTCCTTATAAATTCATGATTGGAGTTGTTGAATATTGTGGAGAATTGCAACTGTACAATCATTTATTGCATATTTTCTTGTGATGAACCATTAATTTTATGAATAGATAAGTTGAAGAGAAAAAGAAAAAAATTGTGAAGTTTAGATGGATGGAGTTTCTTGCTCTCGACGGTGTTTAAATAACTATTAAACAAATACTAAGCACATACAAGCAGACCAATATTTTAAACATAATCATTTAATCAGAGTAACGTTTTCGACTTCTATGTCATCATTAGCTCTTACAAACACATAATGGAACATAATAAAAATGCCACAGTTCTAGAACAAATAACATTAAGAACTAAAATACACACAAATTCACAAAAATAACATTAAGAACTAAAATACAAAAATGTAAAAAACATTTCAAAGAATTCTACATTGATTTTAAATACCCAACAGAGTCTTACAAATAAGGCTAAAGTCTAATCATATAAAACTAATTTAAAATTACATTTACGCGTAGAAAAATATAAACTAAATTACGTAACAGTTTTTAGAAATATAAAATTATATTTGCCACAAAATCGTCCTCAGTCGATATTACATTGGGAACCTTGCTGTAAAGCAAACTTTCAGGTTTTAGATATATCCCTTTGCTTATCATTAATCACTAACCCGTTCATACTACCTGTAAATATCTGCAACTCCACTGAAGCGAACAGTTCGACTACATTACTAAAAAGGTTCAATATCCTACTTTTCTCCCACTCTATCTGCATGTTACACTCGTATGCTCTTTTTAGTAGTGGAGTGTTCAAGACAGCTTTGTAGCTGAGCCAGTTGTATTAGAGAATGGAACTTATTAAAGAACTAAAGAAATGTTACAGTAAATTGGTTAGGGCGGAAGAAATTTGGCAATTTCTGGAGCAGTGTAGCCAGCTGTATTAGAGAATGTAACTTATTAAAGAACTAAAGAAATGTTACAGTAAATTGGTTAGGGCGGAAGAAATTTGGCAATTTCTGGAGCAGTGTAAACTGAATAGAGTATTGCCGAAAACTATCTTTGATATTAAACTACCTGTTAAGTTGAGAAAAATATTGGAAAACACTAAGAGAATCTGTCTCAAGGCGGCAGTGTCCGATGCTAGAAGAAGAGTATATAGCTTAGTTAAACATAAATTGCATTTGATGGATACGTTAGAAAATGAGGTTTTTACGAATAAAGCATCTTGTGTTGATAGGATTAGGATGGGGATGGAAGAGCAGAGGAAAAGGTTAAGGAAGAAATATATTAAGAAATTGAAATGATTAATTAAACAGCAGGTAAATAACAACAAAAGGAAAGATCTCCCGCTAGAATAGGTGGTAACTGTAATAGGGGAAGTGACTTTACCGCCTTTTGTTCAAGAAATTGCAAAGAAAGGTCCCTCGTACGTGTTAAAGGCGGTAGGGGCGGTGCAAAACTTAATTCCACCTTTCGAGAGGATAATAAAAGATATGGAAGATGTAGATAAAGAAAGAAGCAAGTGGAGGTTTGTTGAAGAATTGAGAGATTATAATAGAAGGAATAAACATTAATAACGAAAGCTAATAAAGAGAGAACCATATAGAGACAATATATTACCACTTGCCATTATATATAACACAAAGTATAAAAGCACTATAAGCAAGGTAATAACAGTTTATTAGCATACTTGAGGAAATTACTATTTATTGCTCAGCTTTTCTCTGAAAATCATCTTTTAAAAAACACAGTACAGGTATATTAAGCACTTTTCCTGACGGACTTGACCTTATTTTTGTGTTAGAGACCAATGATCAAAAACGCTTTCTCAGATTGGACACTTGTTGCCAACAAAAGAACAAAATTTGTTTCTATAACGTAATGTAAAATATTAATTACTTTTAAAAAAATTAATAATTTTTTATCGTCGTGAATTTTCCCCAATCATTTTTTGGCGCCCCCTATAGTTTAGCGCCTTTGTGCGGTGCACAATCTGTACACCCACTTCCACCAGCCCTGTCCGCAAGCACTGAATGAAGTCTAAATAAGGCAAGTACATGCTTAAAACATAAAGCAGTTGACAAATGAACAAAGAAAAGAAAATGTGCGTAACAAAAAACTATATTTGAGGACTAACTTGTAAATAAAAAAAAAAATATTCGAATCCGGTTATAGAAGCTCGTTTCGGTTTTAACAAGTCAATATAAAAACTGAATTTAATCGGTTTGCAAGCCTAATAAAAATTATTAAAAATGATATCAACGAAAAATGAAAAAAGAAAAAGGGAGATGAGAACTTCCTGAATTCCACAAGATCTAGCCATTGGTACCAATTCTATCGGTTTGCAGTAAAATGTAAAATATACTGCAATTGATAATGTAAAAGATATTTGAGATTTTGATAAGTATTTTAAAATTTCACTGAACATTGGTCCATTTTTCGGAGAGATTTCATTTTTGAGATCAAAATTAACTAATTTTAATATATATATATATATACAAATTCCGAGTGGAGCTACTAGCGCCACACTTATGCGCAAAGCGCGAAATTTGAATCGATGTCATCTTTCAGATGTATAAACACGCCTACCAAATTTTGTTTATCTAACACAAGTCTTTCTTGGTGTTGGGATTTTTTTTTCCGTCAGTGTATATATACTGTATATATATAAAATTGTCAGTTCATTCGAAATTCGTGGGCTATCTATATATTCTAGAATTTCATGAATATATAGATAGCCCACGAATTTCGAATGAACGATATACAACATCATATTTTGTTTTTGCCATGTTTAAAATTCTATGCACACTTTTTAAACATATGTAATGAGCACAGAGTATTAAATAGTTTTTTATATTTTATGACAATGAAAATTTTCTTTATATTCTAAAAAACAATTTTCCATTTAAAATTTATTAAATAGATAGTGATTAATCAATTAATTAATATAATTTATTACAGATTAAAGAAAACTTCTTAACTAAGCCATATTGGACCAACTGTACATGGGAAAAGGATCTGGAAAATGATTATGATAAAGAGGTTGTGGAATCATATATAAAATATGCATGTAAATTATTAGTTACATAAATATATAAATAATTTCCAATGTTATTATATAGCATTAATTTTAAATAGGGTGCAATTAATTAATGTTTATTAATTTTTCAGCAATGTATTACTGACTGTGTTTCTGAAATGACGTTTCAAGCTTGTAACTGTACACCCTTTTTCGAATATAAGAGAGAAAGAAACCTTTGTAGCTCGATTGGTAAGATTTTTCTTGTTTAAAATTTGAAGAAATTAATCATTAAATCTCTCAGTTTTTAATTGTTTAATCAACATTAAGTTCACAAAAGACAACTAGAAATAATTATTTATAGTAAGCTATAATTGTGAGTAATTCATGTGTCGGTCGTCGTGGCGATTTGCAATAGGAATAATTTTCTATACAGTTTACAGAAAATAATTCTTTTATAGTATATGTTTTAATGCACATAGAAAACACTTCTAATAAAGGTCTGAAGACAAGTAACAGCACAATAATATATAAGAATTAAATTCCGTAAATAGTATAGAAAACTGATTATAGCAAATCGCCTCGATATATAATCAAATTGTAATGACAATGATATGCTCAGTGTTAACATATATTCATAACAGTAATACAGTATAATAAAAATTTGTTGTGAATTGAAAATTATGGATTTCATATTGTCTTTATCCTTTTGTGGCATTAATTGAACGGCGTGAAGTCGGCCCCCATTTTTGAATTTTTAAACTTTTTCTTTTGCACTCATTTGCACCTCGTTAGCATTTGTTTACCCTCCCGTTTAGTCCAAGAGCCAAAACAAATTTGGGGGCTAACTTCACACTAGCTCCCACTTTCGATTTTCAAATTATTTTTACAATAGTTTGCACATGGTTAGCATCTTTTGCATCTTTAATATTTTCGTTTGCACTGCCACTGTTTAGCCCTCAAAGTCAAAACAAATTCAACACTAGTCCCACTTTCGAATTTTCAAATTTTTTCTTTTGAAAATTAAAGAAAAAATCTTTTGAGGAGAACTTTTTGAAAAATTTTTAAATAAAACAATCTCACGCTTTTACATATTTGTTATCAGTGTTTAATGAAATTTAATAAATTATATATTGATAATTTTTTATAAAAATTAATAAGATTTTTATAATAATTTTGATAATATTCTTTGTGCAGAAGAAGGACGATGTTATGTGTTGTTAAATACCACTGATTGTTACAGAATGTGTCCCAAACCTTGCACGTAAGTTTCCATTTTAATTGAAAAATAAATTCAAATTAATATTCAGAAACAAGTGAATTTTTACAAATTTTGACTTTATCTTTTTAAATATAACTTATGAGATTGAAAAATTAATATATGCTTTTCTATATTGCACTCTACAGTAATTTACTTTTTATATAATACATTATGAAACTCACTTTCTAAACTTTGTATTATCAAAATAACATTTCATTTATTAATAAAATATTTGAATAATCTTAGTAAAATTTTGTATTAAAAATTTGAATAATTAATAATTGCTCATATTAGTGAATCATACATAATCACAAAATTTATTCTACCCTATAATAGCATTTTTAAATTCATTCATTTATTTATTTTTTGAGTATAACATATACTAAACAAACTAGATGTGATATTCGAAACTAAATAACAACTTTTCTTCTTTATTTTTGCAAATCTATATACGGTACACCTTATTCTTTCACATCTATGAATTCCTGGGATCATTGGAAATCAACAACTTAAAACTAAAAAAGAAAAAAAAAATAATAATAATAATATTTAATAAAGGAATAAGCGTGTGAAGTCCATGTTTCTGCGCATGTGCGAACCGAACCGGAACTCCCGAGATCGAAAGTGCTGCCATTACTATTTTTTCTCGCTTCGAATCTTTAACCGCGTCTTTTAGAAAACTAAATCCCAATCTCATTATAAATTTTGTTTTAAAGGTCTTTTAGAAAACTAAATCCCAATCTCATTATAAATTTTGCTTTAAACAAATCCCAATCTCATTATAAATTTTGCTTTAAATTATCATAGTTTACTTTCCATTAAATGTCTTTTTATAAATTTTGCTTTAAATTATCATAGTTTACTTCCTATTTATGTTTGCATACTTTTTTTGTTATTTGACTTCAATTTCTGGCTTATCCGATCGAAAAATGTTGGCTGTTTCTGGGCCCGAGGGTTCAGTTTGCATTCAGCGCGCCGAGGCTATATAAACATTGCATTCATGGTCACATTTAAATAATATTTCATTTATTTCAAAAATTATAATTTTTTCATTTTAAAATAATAATTATAATTATTACTATCCGTGATTTTGGTCCACCACGGACCAAAGTAATTTTAAGTCTGTAAAAGCCAGTGCACGTGCTTTCTTTATCGTATTTTCATTTTTATTATGGATGACAAGCTATGGTTGCCTACAAGGGTTCAACTGCAAAATCTCAAATTTAAGAGATATTAAAAAAAAGTTTATTTTTTGATAAATTTGGACACGTAGCGGCCAATGGCTAACTAGCTACTGAAATAAAAGTAAACTTATATAAAATCACTTTTTATAATATTTGAATTCTTAAAAGATTCTGATCATTTACACATCGATTCATAATCTATATTAGATATATTAACAATCAGATACTTTTGTTATTAATGATTAATTAATTTGAATATGATTCTTTTTTTATCAATGTTAATTTCTAATTAAATGGGATGTGTCGTGGCATTAATGACATCATAATGGCATCTCTATATCTCTATACAGGATCGGATTTATGTATATTTTAGTTATTAAGCCGAAATATTTAAGAGTCTCCCTCAAATGCATTCAATAGTTATTTCAATGAATGATGAGGTACAGTAGCTTATAATGTTGGACCCAAAGCTGTAGTTTGTCTAACTTATATATTTCTACAGTAATACACTCTGCATGTTTTATAGAATAATATTTTTCCTGCAAATCATATAATAGCATTTTTATGATGCATGGGATTAATATTTTAAATGGGACTTAAATAAATTACTTTTTTGCCAGGTATTTATTACCATTGTCTAAATTAAAATGACGAGAACAAAATTAAAATGTCTGAAATATTCAGGATGACTGTGCTGGAGAGTATAATAAATGTTACATTACAAGGAATTTATTACCATTGTCTAAATTAAAATTACGAGAACAAAATTAAAATGTCTAAAATATTCAGGATGACTGTGCTGGAGAGTATAATAAATGTTACATTACAATTATTCCTCTACTTACAAACATAATTCGTACATAAGATTTGTTCATAAATCGGATTGTTCGTAACTCAGATACTGCTCTTATTTAGGCTCCAAAAATACTGAAATAACTTTATATAGTATATATTGTAATATTACTAATATATTTCACAATTGGACCGATAAAAATTTCTTATTTTCCTGATTTTTATGAAAAGTTCCGAGGAATTTTTAGTGTAATCCTACACTATCTTGAAATACTGCCATAACAAAATTATCTGTGTAATTTTACATTATATTGAATACTAGAGCATACTGCTATCATGTTACTTAAAATTACAGACGGATGACTGCCTGGTTAAGCTTGGCTTACTACCCTGGAGACTGGGTTCAAATAAGAGTCCCACACGTCCAGTTTTTCAAGAGAGTTCCGGGCCCGGCCCTTCAACCATCCGGTTGACCCTATCATGGGTATTGGCCAGCATATGATGGGCTTTATAAGTGGCCGCCGCCAGATACAATATATCCCTCGTGAGATATGGCCGCTTAACCAACCTAATCTACTTAAAAGTATTGAAGAATTTTTGAAATTTCATGAAATTTGAAAATAAATTTTCGCGTTCGTAAGCACGAAAGTTCGCAAACAGAATGTTCGTAAGTATAGGATCTCCTGTACTGTATTGTGTAATTGGATGATTATCGATTACACAATATTTGTTATAATCTCCGGCTGTAGTCTATTTACTGCAAAACTGTGCAAAATTGAAGAGTAGTCAAAACGGATAATCAATAAATTTATAAGTTTTGATTAGTTTTATCATTTCATTTTTGATTAAAATATTGAAGTAATTATTTTGACATTATTTTTATTTAACAGTGAAATAAAATTCAATTATGCAGTAGAAGAAAGACCTTTCGAGAATACAATGAAAGTAAATTCATTAAATATGTTTTATATGTTCATACTTTATTGTTAATAACAATAAAATATCGCTATTTATGAATATAATTTTCAAAGTACTGATTTCGCCTTTCATTTTAGCCATTCGGCCCTATGGAACTGTTATCAGACTTAAAAGGAAAACAAACAGTCGAAAAATTACTAAATGCAAGTCATTACCTTAATGCGTAAGTTTTTTAATTACAATTATGTAGTAATATTTAATTTAATTACTATTACTGTATTTATTTATTTATTTTTTAAATTCGTTCTTAACCAGGGAAATTAAATTACAATTGCGAAAGTCATATCGAATTCAAAATATTTTTATCGATTAAAAGTATAGAAAAATTTTACAATTAAAAAAGTTTATGAAGAACTATGATAATTTTTATTTTCCCAATTTAAAAAATAGTTTTAATTTATTTTTCATAAATATATTACGCGTTATAAATAAGTATATATAACAGATGAGCAAATAAAAATTTGTTATAAAATTAATATTTCAGGACTGGCAAAACTATAATATCCATTTTATTTGAAGCTAACGAAATTGTTGAATATGATCACGAACCCGTCTATTCTGTAAGTTAATAAATAAATAAATAAAATTTAATTTTATTATTTTTCTTAATTAAGATAGAAACTCATCATGAATTACTAGATTAAATTAATGTCATGAAGATAACAATTATAATTAGATTAATAATGTATATTTAATTGAACATAAACATCATTAAAAATTAAGAAACATGTTACGATTATAGAATTTTGATTATCATTAATTTAATATAGGTTAATTATAATACTGTTAGTTTTCTCGCTGAATACATCATATATATATATATATTATAAATTTAAAATCAAGTACCGGTATATAAAGTGTAGCAGTGTTATGTTAAAGTGTTATGTCTTTGCATAAAGTTCTTACCTTACAAGCAAAAACACTGTGATATTACCGAACTACATATAGCATAACATAACTTTTCAATCATATCGTATCTAATAAAAATATTTTAATAATATGTAAATAATTTAATATCATGTTTAACTCTAATTAATTTATTTGTTTTTTATAGATTACTGAAATTGCTGGATATATTGGTGGTTATAGCGGAATGTGGTTAGGATTATCTTTCATTGCTATATCTGAATTTCTGGAATATCTATTAATATTTCTTTATTGTTTATTAACTGGTAAAGAATTGGATTAGAAAAAAATACTTTGCTATTGCCTCCTGTCAGTTATTTGACTGAAATCTTGCAATAACATGAAAATATAATATAAATAAAAATAAATTAGATAGTTTTAGGAATTCATGTCTTTCTATTGATTTGAAAGAAAATTATAGTTTATAGTAGGGCCTATAAGAATTTATTAAATGCACTAGTGAGATATCTGTGTTTAATAAAACAGTAATTATAGCACATTATCCAACCTATCTGTAGAAAAATATTATTAAAACATTAGCATTCACTGTTAAATTATGAAATAAGCTTCTTAATTTATTTGGAAATTACACCGAATATTTTAACTTGTATAAACTCTGAAATTAATTTAAATACATACAAAGAGATCTAAATATCATCAGATGACAAAAGAATCTGATTAGTTATTTCAATGCAATGTTCAAGTTTTATGTTAAAATAGCTGAAACAGAATGTAATTAGTCAAAATGTAATCTCTATTATTACAGATTTCATAAAGATTTACAAGATAGGAAAATTTCCATTTCAATTTTCATATATTCTACTTATTGAATAAAGTGGAGTTGGGTAAGGGCGTATTTGAGATAAATGCATTATCGGGATTTTTTTATTATAAGATAATCGAAATTTTGCTATTTGATACTGTAGATATTTCTACTACAAGTTAATATCCATCTATATGCTATTTGATATTGTAGTATTCTACTACAAGTTAATATCGATCTATTACGTAGATATTTCACGATGAACGATGCGAATCCCGTATTTACATCGACTTTTACAAACGCGTCGCGTCCGAACAGCAAAGTAAAACTTTGACAGCATTTTAAAAGTGCAATAATTCTTAAGATAACTTCATATTAGGAAATATTTTACAGTAAGTACGTAGAATATTGATTAAGATTTACAATACGTAAACAATATTTTTTGACATTTCAAAATTTATTGAGATAAAAACCCTGGTAAGCTCTTGCCCCGTAAATATTGTTACCTGGGGAAAGTGCGAATCTGCACTTTGGGGTAATCGCGTTATAGGCTGTTCTGGCCTCATAACGCAAAAATTTTATTTTTTCGTGTTCTACATTTTAATCTGTTTATTAGCTTCTTTCTCTAGCATATAACATGGGTCGCAGCTACGTCAGAAAAACCAATAGGGGGCGATTATTCAAAAGAAATGAACTACATGCGAACGTTGTCCGAGATGACGATTGATAAATGCAAAGATATCAATTAAAATTTTCATATAAACCATTTTTATTCCATAAAAAGCATTTTGTCATATTTCACTATATCATCCCTCACATTTCACAAGGAGGACACAACCTCCGTCCCCCTGCCTATATGTTAAAGCCGATTTCGATCGACTTTAACATACAGGTTGGGGCCTATCGAAAAGTGACCCGTGTAAAAGGGTTTAGATCACTATGTCTTCGTTATAAAAAAAATCGAGGTCAAATGTCATGACGCCGGATCACGCCGTTTATATACCTAAAAAATTAGACCATTTATAGCTAACCCGCTGGCGTAGTAGTTTAGGCGCTTGTAGGCGGAACTGAAGGCTGTGAGTTCGAGTCTCGTTTACGTATTGTTTTTTTTTCAAATGAATAAATTAAAATATTACTAGCAATAAAACTTCAAATAAAATCAAGTTTTTTTTTGGTCATAGTTACGTATGGGATAGCAGCAATTCGACAAGTCGCTATTACCCCATACGTAAAGAGGCTTCGAGCGCAAATGGATATATTAATATCACTCAGACGCATAGTGATTTACGACAATTAGAAAGTGAGAGAGATAAAGTGAGAAAGAGTCCGAACAATAATTGAAAAGTGATTTTGCCAAACGTAACTATGATAAAAAAAAAAAAACTTACTTTTACCTTGAAGTTTTATTGTTGTTAATACTTGATTTTACCTTGAAGTTTTATTGCTAATAATATTTTAACTTATTCACTTGAAAAAACAAGGTACGTAAGCGAGACTCGAATTTACAACGTTCAGCTCTGCAGGGAGGCACCTTAGCCACTACACCGCCTCTTTGGTCGAAATATCACCAGTTTTTTAGGCATATGAGCGGTGCGGTCCGGCTTTATATATTTGACCTCGATGTTTTTTAATAACGAAGGCATAATGATCTAAACTCTTTTACAGAAGTCACTTTTCGATGGCCATATTTGACCTCGATGCTTTTTAATAACGAAGGCATAATGATCTAAACTCTTACAGAAGTTACTTTTCGATGGCCCCAACCTGTAGGTTAAAGCCTATCGAAATCGGTGGGACGGACCACTTTTTAATGGCCCCAACCTGTAGGTTAAAGCCTATCGAAATCGGTGGGACGGAGTAGTCCTCTGACATTTGAAGAGTTCAAATCTCATTTTTTAGCAATAACTCTAAAATGAAACAACCTATCTTAATTCGGTAAAAAGCATTTTATAGCAAATTTGTTCCTAATTCTGCTCGTACCAACTATAGGTGCGTAAATAAACATCAAAACTTTTTTAACTTGCAGGTACGCTCTTATCTCGTTTCAGGTTAAGTGCGTGATAGCTGACACTTTGTAAGATTTTGTCGCAAATATAAAATTTTCAAAAATGATTTAAACGGTATTAGCTGTGGAATGTCATTGCTAACGACCCTGCCAAATATCTATACGATAGATTGAACTACTCTTCGTTTAAAGTCCAACTTTGTAAAAACCGCTGTGCACTTAATCCACTCCGCCTTATATGAAAAAATGTAAAAGTTTTACTAGTTGTTTTATATAAAATGAGAATTTTTTTTTTTTTGCAAATTTTTAATGATAAATAAGAATGAGATGATCGATAAAACGATCATCTCATTCTTATTTATCATTATTACCGCACAGCGGTTTTTACAAAGTATATAGTATATAATATATTCATATCAATTACAGTATGTATTTATTTATAAAATAAAATTTTTTATAAAACTTTTATTTAATACTTAAAATCTGACTATTTTATATCTGCAAAAAATTACAATATGTTTAAGATGTTTTTCAAGAAGGAAATATTATTTATGTAAAAAAACATTTCATAGATTCAAATTAATTTAAAGAATGAATAATTCTCATTTGTAAAAAATAAAGACAAATATTTTCAAATCAACTTCAAACAATATTTTTATAACAAAAAAGAATTTAATTAAAATGTTTTTATTCCTAAAAAAAGAAAAAAAACGAATGTACAGTACGTCAAAAAATATTTTTATTTTTTGAAGTACATTCATTCTACACATTCTACACTGATTTTTTAATTTTTTGTTTAAATTTTTTTTTTTAATTTTCATTTATTAAACTTTAATTAATATATTAAATAATATATCCTTACATTAAAAATAACAAATAAGAAACAAAATATTGTTAGTCTAAATTAATATTATGTCTAAAAATTCTTATCCTTTTTAAAATTCTATCTATGAATATTTGTATATGTTTTGCCGATTATTTTTCATGCTGTAAAAATAACTTAAGCTGCCTTAATTTCCTACTAATTAACCTTGGAATTCGTAATATAGTGTGGGGGAATCGGAGTTCGAATTGGATGTGGTTTGTCTCTCCACACCTCCATTTCCTTCAGTCGCAAATAAGACAAACAGGGGAAATGGGAAAAGGAGAAAAAATTTGGAAAGAGGAGAGCGACACCCTGCCAAAACAAATGCGAAGAATATACGACGACATATCGAATAATATTTCGACCAACTTGTGGACTGTTGTCCTTAATAACAATAAATCACAGTGTATGTTTACGTGCAGGTGTCAGGCGAAATAAAGTAGAAAGTGACATCTAGCTCGTCGAACATTCCCATAAGTAAACATCCTATCTCTCCCTGGGTAAAAGGTGAGAGAAAAGGTCACGGTATTTAAGAGCCAACGCCAACTTGATCGGGGCTTGTTCTACGTGGTTTTCCGGAAGCTAGTGATAGGCAAACTATGGCCCGCGGGCCACATCCGGCCCGCCACGACGATTTGTGCGGGCTGCGGTCCGTGCACAAGTGTAACATTTTTTAAAAATTTTATCACAACAATGTTAAATTATATAAACAAGCAACATAATTATTTAATTAAATTTAGATTTTGTACTCTAAAACGCCCCTTTAAAAAAGTCTGGAGTGTGCCCCACTCGACTTTCCGATATTTTTGAATATACAACCTATTGTATTGAATAGCAACGGATTTTGAGGCAATGGTAGTGATAGGGAGCGTGAAAATTGAAAATTCACGCTCCTTACCACTACCATTGCTTCGAAAATTCATTGAAAACGGAACGTTGGTTTTCGGCATGATCGCAGTATTTTCCTCTACTATGAATACCTCAAGTATCAGAAAGTAAAAAGATTTTTTTACATGCGGCCCGCTAGAGATCTTACAGAAGTCCATGTGGCCCTAGTTAGAAAAGTTTGCCCACCACTATCCTAAGCTGTTCTCTCCGACACTTGTTCTGCGACGATCTCCGCTCGTCACCGCTATTATCATTCGTTCTCTCCACAGTTGACTATAAGCCGTTCCCGCCTGAAACCGAAGTTTCACAGTTCGTTCCTGTGGGCAATCTATCCGCTAGAAGTCCTCATACTCCTTGAAGCAGCAGTCTAGATACCGACACTTGTTCTGCGACGATCTCCGTTCGTCACCGCTTCTATCGTTCGTTCTCTCCACAGTTGACTACAAGCCGTTCCCGCCTGAAACCGAAGTTTCACAGTTTGTTCCTGTGGGCAATCTATCCGCTAGAAGTCCTCATACTCCTTGAAGCAGCAGTATAGATTGCCGCAACCGTCAACTACAGGTCTTTTCCAACCGGCAGTTTGTTGATCGTTGTCTTCACCGTCAATCTTCCTGTTCAACTGATAACTATCTTGTATGTGCTTGCTATCTTGTATGCAACTATCTTGTATGCTGCTAATGCTCTTGATTCCCATTTAAAGGACTAAAGACTGTTGTTCTAAACACTGACCGACATCCGTCCACGACTGTTGAAAATGTGAATATCCTGGACGATATAGGGAAGCATTGTATTCCAGGTATCTGTTTCTCTCAATCTGACGATCATCGGGTACATTAGTTTGTGATGGAGATCTCTAATAAAGGAAGTTGTTCTTGTTGAACGTAGTCTCTGTATCATTTTGCTGAGCTCTGATTAACCGTCCTTATCCGCGCTACACACTGCAAATAGGCCAAACGCCTGTCAGCACCCGTCCTCGGGTTCCACAATAATAAAAATTAAAAATTTCAGAAAGAAATTTTAAAGTAAACTAATTACAACTAATTAATTAATTAATTACGTTATTTAACAAACATAGAATTAAATTCTCAAAATCAATGCACTGTATACGATTTATTTATTATAAAAGTAAAGAACTATAGATGATCCAGATTACAAAGAAACAAAACTAATAACAATAAATTTTTTTATGATAAAAATATGTTATTAAATCTGATATAATAAATAATGAGGAAAATTTAATAATTATCCAAGATAAATATTTGTTAGAATTAGTAATCTCTATATTTATATTTTATGTTCATTTTTAAAAACAATTACAGAACCATAATAGCAAATAATAAATTTATTATTATGAAACAATAAAAAATTAATTGTGTTATGTAGTTAGGATTAGATTTTTGCCAGTTCGTCCATAAACATTGTCTCTTCATCGCAGTGAAATTAAAAAGAAAATCCTTAAATCCGATTTTGAAAGAAAACTATGAATTTTTTCGAAATTTCAATTTTATTTAAAAATTTTTTATTACATTTTACGATGATAAATTTGCTTAGAACTATTTGCGTTGAATACAGAATTGTTTCTAATGGCATTAATATTTTCTTTTTCTAATATTAATAAAGAAAATCGATATTAAAAATTGAAAATTCGAAAATTTGCTAAAATTAACTATTATAAATTCAGTCATATTATATTATCAATAATATCACGAATTTCTATACTGAAATACTTGCTTATGCCACTATGTTCTTATTGCATGACTATGCCGCACTACTACTTGTTTCATTTTATAAAAATATTTGTTTTATCCGATGTGTATTTATGCGAATATAATTGTCCGAATTATTTAAACAGTGATTATAATTTTGAAAATAAATTATTAATAATGTTTAAACTTCAGTACTGAAATAATTATTAAATTATTAATAATTACTTCAGTACTGAAGTTTAAATTTACTCGGAATATATGGGCTATGTTGTGGAAGTGTATATAATATTACTTGAAATATATGAGCTATGTTGTGCAAGTGTATACCTTTTGCGTACAATTTGTACAATTGTGCACTTATTGCGTATATTTTGTAGAATTGTACATCTATTTCGAACATTTCGTACAAGTGTACACCTATTGCGTACAACTTCAGTACTGAAGTAATTATTAATAATTTATTAATTAATAAATTATTAAATTATTAATAATTTAATAATTACTTCATTTTCATTGTACAACTGCAGAACCATTTTAGGATTTATATCTTCAATTCTAAGTTTCATATATTTTTCAGAAGATCCGAGCCATTAGTCAATCCATATCTTCAGTTTCGATCTCCATGAATTCATTCCGAATGGTCCATTAAGAGCAGGGGTGGGCAATTATTTTCTGTCGCGGGCCGGATAAACAATCTTCAGGCTGAAGCGGGCCATATGAAAATTGAAAATTACCTAAGGTCGAATTTAACCTTACGGCGCCGTAATTATGTAACTATTAATTATTATTATGTAATTATGTAATGAAGTTATTGATAATAACATTAGCTACTCCATTAACAACTAATAAAAACTATTTTGATATAAAATGACTACTCATGTTCAAGCAAAATTGATTTTTTCACAAATATATTCCTCTCTCCATCACACGGGACAAGAATAATGGTTGCGCCAATTTATCTGCACACATTCTTGTCAATCTCGTAGCCACTTTTGTGATACTTACACAAAGAATATATTCGTGTGTCAATATTATTTTAAAAATATATTTTTCTTGTGTTATTTTTAGTTTTTGTTTATATGCAAAGAGTTTAAAAGATCCGTAGAAACTGTTTTTTTTTCATTAGAAACATTAGAAAATAATTCGTCTTAAGAATTAATAAACACAGATAATTTTCTTTAAAAACAAGTATTTTATCAAGCTGATTGATTGATAACAACCTATTATATCAGAATGTTACCAAAATATTAGATATCTACGTAATTAATTTTGTAAAAACAAACAAATAATATCAAGATTTGGAGTAACTCGGTAGTGTACGTATACATTAGCGACAGCATCTATTATTTTACACTATAAAGTATTCATTATTTTGTTTTTTTCTTTTCGAGTCGAATTTTACAAATGTGGTCCTTGAAATTTAATGTGTTCTAGTTTATGCGGCGGGCCGTATAAGAGGTCTTCGCGGGCCGGATCCGGCCCGCGGGCCGCCATTTGCCCACCCCTGATTAAGAGGTTACACAATAGATCATCAAGCTGATTCTACTTTCAAGAATTGTATTAATTCATCTTTCCTTAGTTTAATCTACCATATAAAAATACATTATATCATTGGACTTTAATTTAGATTGTCTACAGTGATTAGCCATTAATTAACCAAAGATTTTGAAACAACTAATTTCTTTAAATAAAATTCCACAATCATCAATTTTATCAAGAAACGTTTTACTTGCATATAGATTATCTCTTATATTCTTATAAACTCAACTGATCTTTTAAAGTAATATTATTTTTCAGCTACACCTGATATTATTCACTACAATTTACATTATTAATAATTCATCTAGAAGATAATTTTATTTTCACGTGAATTGCAGTTACTGATTTGTATAATGAAAAAGTTTTTCCGTCTACATTTTTTTTTTTTTATATTATATTGATACTAACCAAAATATCTAACCTTTCTAAGTATTTCTTCATGTATAATGAAAAAGTTTTTCCGTCTACATTTTTTTTTTATATTATATTGATACTAACCAAAATATCTAACCTTTCTAAGTATTTCTTCTGCCAGATTCTTTTGCCTGTTTTATTCAAAGCATGAGAAAAAATTGCATAATATTAAATTTAGTAATACAAAGTTAGTGAAGAATTCGCCATTCAGAAAACATCATAGAATGGTTCATAACATAGTCTAAAATCATTTCCATTCAGATTGAAGCAATCCTTTATTAACTTAAGGAACATGTGTGGACTATTAAGTTCCATATATTTTAATAAATATTTGTGAAAAGAGGGGACACAACGAATTATTTTTATAAGAAAGAAAAGGCTTTGTTACATAAAGATTAAAAATCGCAACTAAAATTCAATCCTACAAGCTTATAAGCCAGTGGTTCTTAACCATGTTCGTGGAACACTGATGTTCTGCGAATTTGCCACAAGTGTTCTGCGAAATTAAGAAATATATGGGTAATGTATAAATTTTAATAAATCATATTTAGAAACTTGCATGCATATTTTTATTGTTAATTTTAATATTATATAGTTTTAAATAAACATTATTAATTTTGAAGTTCCGTAAAAATGTTTTGTAATTAAAAGTGTTCTGCGACTCCAAAATGGTTAAGAATCACTGTTATAGGGGAATCTACAGCTATAGTTTAGCGAATAAAAGAAAAGATTAAATATAAATCATCTAATTTCTTAAAATTTTCGGACTAATAAAAATATTAATAATATTTTCTAATAGTTTTTCATATATATATAAATTTAAGGCTCTTTTCTGTTGATTTAACTAATACATGAATGAACTAAGTCAAATTTATATTTTTTGTAGCTTATTGCATAAACATAAAATATATGCAAATATGCATATTATACAAATTTGCAAAAGTTATCATATTTTATCCTGAGATTAAAAAATTGATAACGTGAAGTTTTTAGAATTATATATTGAGAATGGTTTGTGGTAACCTGGACGTGGGTGTGCGGTAACGAATGGTAACGTGGAAAATGCATATAAATTTTATATACAATTTATTTTCTGTTCGGAATACCAGCTTATATTTATTGCTGTAATAACTTATTATGATACTTATTTATTATATGCATTACATAATAGAAATTTGGACAAATGCATTAAAAATATTAATAACATTAGCAAAATAAGAAACTTTTAAAAATTATTTGTATTATACGTCTAGAAAGCTAGCAAGTAAATAATAAATAGAGTACCGTAAACTGGGGTGACTTAGGCCCATTAAGGTGGCTTTGGCCCAATTTTGGAAACGTCTCTACAATTTATTTTCTGTTCGGAATACCAGCTTATATTTATTGCTGTAATAACTTATTATGATACTTATTTATTATATGCATTACATAATAGAAATTTGGACAAATGCATTAAAAATATTAATAACATTAGCAAAATAAGAAACTTTTAAAAATTATTTGTATTATACGTCTAGAAAGCTAGCAAGTAAATAATAAATAGAGTACCGTAAACTGGGGTGACTTAGGCCCATTAAGGTGGCTTTGGCCCAATTTTGGAAACGTGTTTCTGTTTTAAATTTATCACCAGTTTTTAACGATGTAATAAAAAACATTTGTTTATTTATATTTTTATTGTTTTTTGTTACATCTTTAAAAATTGGTGATAAATTTAAAACAGAAACACGTTTCCAAAATTGGGCCAAAGCCACCCTAATGGGCCTAAGTCACCCCAGTTTACGGTATACAGATATTTAAAATTAACGAATAAATTCTGATGAAAAATTATTGTTTGTATTTTTGTAGGAAAATAGAATAAAAGAACTGAATTACAATTACAAAGGGATATATATATATATTTTTGTAGGTATAAGTTGATACAAGTTTATCTTGCAAGTAACCATTATATTTTATAGAATATATTATTAGAATTGTATAGACTTTTTTCCTATAAAATATTCTGAAAAATCAGTATACAGATGACACATAATTATATTAATGAACTATAGAATTCCACATTTCTGAAGGTTTTAATTTGAAAAAAAATTAGTTTTAGGAAATTTAAAAAATAAAATAATAATATAAATTATATTCTTACCAATATTTTTTAATATTTTAAAATTTATTTAAAACTAAAAAAAATTCTATTAATGATAATTCCACTAAAGTTTTACAGTTCAATAAAAGAGTCATGCGATCGTTTCCAAGGTAATATTTCTCTTCAAACTAAACAACGTAAATTTAGTCACTCACGCCATTATAAGAGTAAACACAATTAAATTAAATTTTAATAATCTGTCAGACCGGGGGAATCAATAATTGATTTTAAAAAACAGTTAATATAGTGACATCACTTTTTAATAACCAGCATTATTTCTTAGAAATACACAAAAGAAAAACTGTCTCTGAAAATATTTTATTGAAAAGAAGATTTGTTGATGATTTAAAACGAATTTATTTTAAAATTCGTAAATAAATCTGATATTAAATATGATGAAGAAACATAACATTAACATAGAGGTAAGAAGAAAAACTTTTTAATTTACTTAATTTTATATAAAGAAACCGATATTATTTCCATTGCCGTGTTGTGATTTATATTTGTTGCTGCCGATTTTTATCTATACATAATGTACTGTACATAATAATAAATATAAAAATTAATAATAAATTTTAACTCCTCTTCAGATCTAATAGCGAAAAGCAACCTGCACTAAACATAATAAAAAATATGAAATCTTTGATCAGCTAACAATAAAATTATAATGGTTCATGAGAGTAATAATAGATTCATTTATAGATAAAGTTATAAATTTTACTTACATCTAAAAATAGAAATATATTTAAGATAAACTGAACATTATCATTGAAGATAATTTTTAAATGCCATTTTTAGTTAACAATAAAATTATAATGGTTCATGAGAGTAATAATAGATTGATTTATAGATAAAGTTATAAATTTTACTCACATCTAAAACTAAAAATATATTTAAGATAAACTGAACATTATCATTGAAGATAATTTTTAAATGCCATTTTTATATTTAGCCAGAAAGTTAGGGCCCTATATCCGAAATGTTTCTAGATACATATTGAAAATAAAGCTTCGAAATCGGCTCTAACATACAAGTTGGGGGTCATCGAAAAGTGACCCGTGTAAAAGGGTTTAGATCACTATGCAAAATATATCAAAAGATTATATACCTGTAATAAGTAAAAAATATCAATAATTATATAATAAGTAAAAAAATTATATAAGGCGGAGTGGGGTAAGGGCGTACTTAGAGGAAATGCATTATCGGGATTTTTTTATTATAAGATAATCGAAATTTTGCTATTTGATATTGTAGTATTCTACGACAAGTTAATATCGAACTATCGACGTAGATAACTCACGATGAATGATGCGAATCCAGTATTTACGTCGACTCTTACAAACGCGTCGCGTCCGAACAGCAAACAAAACTGTCAGCATTTTAAAAGTGCAATAATTCTTAAGATAACTTCATATTAGGAGATATTTTTTAGTAAGTACAAAGAATATTGATTAAGGTTTACATTACGTAAACAATATTTTTTGACATTTCAAAATTTATTGAGATAAACCCTGGTAAGCTCTTGCCCCGAGTGCGAATCTGCACCTTGGGATAACCGCGTTATAGGCTGTTCTGGCCTCATAACGGGTTCAATTTTATTTTTTTCGTGTTCTACATTTTAATCTGTTTATTAGCTTCTTTTTCTATCATATAACATGGGTCGCAGCTATATGGCATCGCCCCTGTTGGTTTTTCTGACGTAGCGTCAGAAAAACCAACAGGGGCGATTATTCAAAAGAAATGAACGGCACGCGAACGTTGTCCGAGATGACAATTGATAAATGCAAAGATATCAATTAAAATTTTCGTATAAAGCATTTTTTATTCCATAAAAACCATTTTGTCATATTTCACTATACCATCCCTCACATTTCACAAGGGGGAACAACTTCCATCCCTCCTACCTATATGTTAAAGCCTACCTGTACCGTCCCTCCTACCTGTATGTTAAAGCCGATTTCGATCGGCTTTAACATACAAGTTGGGGGTCATCGAAAAGTGACCCGTGTAAAAGGGTTTAGATCACTATGCCTTCGTTTTTTTAAAAAAATCGAGGTCAAATGTCATGACGCCGGACCACGCCGCTTATATACCTAAAAAATTAGATCCTTTACAGCTAAACCGGTGGCGTTGTAGTTAAGGTGCTTGCAGGCGGAACTGAAGGTTGTGAGTTCGAGTGTCGTTTACGTATTGTTTTTTCAAGTGAATAAATTAAAATATTACTAGCAATAAAACTTCAGATAAAATAATTTTTTTTGTCATAGTTACGTATGGGATAGCAACAATTCGACGAGTTATTTTTTTGGTCATAGTTATGTATGGGATGGCAACAATTCAACGAGTTGCTACTACCAACTCGTCGAATTGTTGCTATCCCATACGTAAGCAACTCGTCGTATTGGGTAGTAGCAACTTGCTACTACCCAATACCAAAGAGGTTTTGAGCGCAAATGGATATATTAGATATCACCCGTGACCCATCGCATAGTGATTTACGACAATTAGAAAGTGCGAGAGATAAAGCGAGAAAGAGTCCGAACAATAATTGAAAAGTGATTTTGCCAAACTGTAACTATGATAAAAAAAAAAAAACTTACTTTTACCTTGAAGTTTTATTGTTGTTAATACTTTCTTTTACCTTGAAGTTTTATTACTAATAATATTTTAACTTATTCACTTGAAAAAACAAGGTACACAAGCAAGACTCGAACTTACAACGTTCAGCTCCGCAGGGAGGTACCTTAGCCACTATGCCGCCGCTTTGATCGAAATATCAGCAGTTTTTTAGACATATAAGTGGTGCGGTCCGGCTTTATGATATTTGACCTCGATTTTTTTAATAACGAAGGCATAATGACCTAAACTCTTTTACAGGAGTCACTTTTCGATGGCCCCCAACCTGTAAGTTAAAGCCTATCGAAATCGGTGGGACGGAGTTGTCCTCTGACATTTCAAGAGTTCAAATCTCGTTTCTTTAACAAGGAATAACTCTAAAACGAAACAACCTATAATAATGCGGTAAAAAGCATTTTATAACAAATTTAAACGAAACAACCTATCTTAATGCGGTAAAAAGCATTTTATAGCAAGTTTGTTCCTAATTCTGCTCGTACCAATTAGGGTGCGTAAATAAACTTCAAAACTTTTTTAACTTGCATGTACCCTCTTACCCCGTTTCGGATTAAGTGCGTGATCGCTGACACTTTGTAAGATTTTGTCGCAAATATAAAATTTTCAAAAATGATTTAAGTATTAACTGTGAAATGCCATTGTTAACAATACTGCCAAATATCTATACGATAGATTGATATACCTTTATTTAAAGTCCAACTTTGTAAAAACCGCTGTGAACTTACCCCACTCCGCCTTATATATAATTTTTTCATTATAAGTTTTTTTATATAAAAAAACTTCCATACTATAAATAACAGAGACTAAATAACTATTTCCATTTGGAAATACTTGAAATAAGTATTTAAAGTGTAATTTTTGTAATTCTTCAAAACAAAATTTTGTTCACTTAACAATTTTTGTCGGTTAAGGAGAATTAGATTTCAAAATTCTATAAGTTAAATAAAATTGAGCTTTCAAATCAATTAGAGAAAAAAAGGTTTTATGGAAATGATATACAATATTGTATTTCTGTTACATATAAAAAAATTCAGTTAGTGCAAATATTTTGCAGAAATAATTCTATTTTAAATAAAAATCTGTTTTTGTATAACAAAAGCATTTAAAGTTAATTTGAGAAACAGTGGATTTAGTTCAAGATATTAGCATAATATACTGTACTTTTAGTCCTTTATTTGCTACTTTTCAAGATAAATTTATAGTTGATAATTTACGCAATACGCCTGCATTCATGCTTGCCTTGAGAAACTTTGATTTTTGAGTAAAATAACTTTTTTCAAGGAAAGATGTAACTGCACATTTAGATTTAATATTAATTTAATAAGAATAATAGTATTCATTCCGAAAACTATGTTGTTTCCGAAGAACTAATCAACTAGTCATCTTTTAAAGTAACGGTCTCCAAACTTTTTTAATCACGCAGATCTTTATCAGTAAAGAAAAATAGCATGCACTATTTTATCAATAAAGAATAATAGCATGCATTCCATACATTAGATATATATTGTGACAAGCGAAAAATGCTCATCCCTTAAAATTTCTTATGCACCCCTAGAGGCGCGACCATACTTTAGAGACTACCACTCCAAAGTTATAAAATACCATTAAGCTCTGATCAAAGAATCGATTATTTTTTATCTATTTCAGAAGTAACGAATAAATGAAAACAAATCTATCCCTTTCATTTCGTTAATGGTTTAACCGTGTTCAGCTCTGACAGAAAATTTCTATTTTTCTCAGTGGATGAAATCCTAAGAATTCCATTCTTTATAATTTTAGACAATTTCTCTCTCATACAGTCGATCTGCATTTTTTCATCTTATTAGTCGTTATCATTAATTTGATAAACTAGATATAGGCAAGTATATATCTGTTTCAATTTGCATAAATTTAAATCAGCATTAAAATGAATTAAACTTATTAACCAAAAACTTTTTCTGTATGAAATATAATAATATTAAAATAGAAAAAAGTGTGCAAAACTTTTATGCTCCTGTAAAATATATCAAAAGATTGTATTAAAATTGATGAAAATTTTTCATTTAGGAGGAAAAATATCCATACGCTTAGTTGATTGATTTATTGTTTTGGGATAATAATTTATTTAAAAAATTTTTTATATATTTTCTTGTAAATACTATCATTAAGATATTGGCAATAATAATCCAAAGGCTGGAATTAATCATTTAATAAATTTTCAATGAAATCAGTAAGTTCTAAATTCATTATTTATATACAGTGACTCTCATGGTTATTCGTACGAATAGTGAAATCTTTATTTATCCTTAATTAAAAATATATAAAAATAATTTTATATCAATTTACATCGTTTTTAAAAATTTTAATTTAAAAATAATAAAATATTGGATAATTTATATATTAAAAATATTGAAATACATTTTATTTTTTAATTCGATTAATCTCTAAAAACAATTATAAATTATTTCAATTAATTAATAGTTCTATGAATTTTATAATAAATAATGAGAAATAACACATAAATCTAAACATTTACGTTTTTTTAAAGCTGAATAAATATTATTTGCCTTTTCTCTTCATAAATTGCGCATAAATAATATATATTTTAGCTATTTAAATTTACGAAAACTATAAACGAAAGAATATAAACTTTAAAAAGAACGATCTTGAACCGAAGATTTTTTATCATTTACAATGCATTCCTTAACAAGAAACATTTGAATCTATGCGAATCGGAATTTAATGACAGTACAGTACAGAATTAAGATTTTTTTATTATTAAGTAATATTTTGAAAAAGAAAAAAATTAATCCAAAGCGATGTTACCAATCGCAATCATATCTGATTCCAAAAATTACGAGCGTAACAATTAATTTTAGCTTACATATTAAGAATAGCCCAGTCGATTCAGTATATAAATTTATAATTTTATTATTTTAATTTGCTTATAAACTCTTATTGTTATTTTTCAACAGTCATAAAGTTGTATTAACTACACATAAATCTTCTTTCAATACTCTAATTTTTCTTTGAATTGAATTTAAATTGTGTCTATTCTTTAAGGATGAACACGTTTAAAAATAGTTTTGACATTGTTGCTTCAATATTCGAATTATAACAATAATAAAAAAAACAAAATTTATTTTCTTCTCTATCCAACATTTAATAAAAAGAATGGATACAAGTAAATTCACAAAGAATTGAAATACAGATAGGCCTCGATTAGCGCGACTTCGATTAGCGCGACTTAAATATTATTAAGTAATATATAAAATATTTTGCAAGTTTCTGTTTGATAAAGAGTAGTGTTTCCAAATTCCCGACATTTTGGAATCCACGGGAATCGAGAACGGGAAACTGTATTTCCCGAGAATTCTCCAGAATACCCGAAATAATCTTTTTTATTTAATTTTCGTTGATCACTTGGAATAATGGTATAATAGTAAATGTTAATAAACAGAAAAGAGGCAACCATAAAGGTGGGGCATCCGGCGTTCGTAGCCCGAGCGCAATCTTTCGAAAGTTTCATCACACTCCTATATGTAAAAGTCTACCCAAAACATGAGTGAATAAAATTTCCTAAATCCAGTTCGAACGGAATTTCATATTATTAGTGCATCTGTTGCCTTGAACGCTAATAACAATATTGCTATGTATAAATAAAATTTCCTAAAATTTCATATTATTAGTGCATCTGTTGCCTTGAACGCTAATAACAATATTGCTATGTATACTAGTATACATATATGGGCTATGTACAGTTCGTTCCAAAAAGGTAGTCACCTAAATGGAAGATGTTCGGCTTCCTTACAATACTTACAAACCAATGAGATTAATCGGTTCAGGCGCGAATTCGAATCTGCAGAGCTTTAGACGATTCCATTTATTTTTCTAAGCAACAGGGTTAGATAGACATAATGACAGGTGTTTAATCATTTTTACCGAAAATTGATTTTGAACATTTATTAAGAAAGTTTCAATTTATTATTTACAAATTAATCTATGTTATTATTAATTGTTTATTATTTACAAATTAATCTATGTTATTATTAATTTAGGCAAAATGTAGCATTATATAGTCGTAACTAAACGAGAGCGATAAGTTGTTAAAGCATCAAGCAAAGCACCAGCAAAAACATAATGGCGACTACGGGAAGTATTTTATTTTATTGTTTTATTTGTAAATGCATTAAGATGTTTTCTTTGAAAATGTATGCTTCTTTCTGCGTTTGTAATAAAATTAAATCTGTTCCAAATGATTCTCATTGATAAAGTGCTTATTATCCGTTAATTGACCAAATGATAAAAACCAAACGATATTTATTTCGTTTCCATGACAACTTAATCGTCGGATTTAAAAAAGAAAATATGAAAATTGAACGTGAATGTCAAAATGAATTTTGTGTTATTATGTTTTTTTTGGTTTTCTACTAATTTTTCTAATAAGAGTTTA
>AYEL01080142.1:0-10110 GCA_000484575.1 Olivierus martensii
TGGAGGACGAGGATCGACGGGCCGGGCCCGGACCCCATGATAAATATTTTCAAGGGGTGGGACCCGAGACTCGAACCCGGGTCCTCCAGAATGGAAAGCCGAAGCGTTTCCAGGCGGCCAATCCGGCCGTTAATCAAATCTATTTTTGTAAGAAATATGACACTGTAATGATATCTACAGTTTTTGTATGAATTATTATTTATTACTTTTCTAGAAATTACATAAACTATATTGCTGAGATATGGAACAGATTTGATATTTTTTTCTATTTATTTTAGTTATCGATAAAATTTTTGGCATTATGGCTATTAGTTAGGAGGGCCGCAATAAGTACTCCGAGGGCCACATGCGGCCCGCGGTTTGGCCACCCTGTTTCACCATGTCTTTCTGAAAGTTAGATATAAAAACAAAGTATAACAGATTTCAATTGTTACATATTCAGGTATTATGTTCTATTTATTTTACTGTAATAAAGATATAACTATCTTTATTGTTTTCACCCAAAACATTATAAAACAATTGGACTTATTGTATGAATTATTATTTATTACTTTTCTTGAAATTACATAAACTATATTTCTGAGATATGGAACAGATTTGATATTTTTTTCTATTTATTTTAGTTATCGATAAAATTTTTGGCATTATGGCTATTAGTTAGGAGGGCCGCAATAAGTAGCTCCGAGGGCCACATGCGGCCCGCGGTTTGGCCACCCTGTTTTACCATGTCTTTCTGAAAGTTAGATATAAAAACAAAGTATACTGTAACAGATTTCAATTGTTACATATTCAGGTATTATGTTCTATTTATTTTAATAAAGATATAACTATCTTTATTGTTTTCACCCAAAACATTATAAAACAATTGGACTTTAGGCCTATTTGTAAAGATATAAATGCTAATCTCAGTTTTTACAAAATTTCATTTTAAAAAATCATTTCTTATGAAATACTTTAATTAATTATATCATTAAATGTTTATTTTGAACTAGTCATATATAAATATGCATTTGCTTTAAATTTACCAAAATAATTGTCTTTCGAATATATACTACTTATAAATCTAGTTATTATAATTCATAAAACATCGCTCTGCCATTTTCGATATGAAATCTTTTTTCCATTTAAACTTCAAAAAATGTTGATCGAATTGAATGTGTGATGAATTCGAAAATGATCGAATGTGTAATGAATTGAATGTGTGATCGAATGTTGTTGGTAGTATTGGCTGTCACTTTGTGGAAACGATTCATAATAGAGAACAGAAACAGTTTGTAACTACACAGAGAAACATTCTCACAATCCAAGATTTGACTACAATGTCATATTAAGGTAAGCTACCTTAGATTTCCTTAGTTTACCTGAAGATGACTTTGTAATCTAATCCTGGGTTGTGAAAATAAATATTTTTCTATGTAAATAAAAACTATTTTCTGTTCTCCGTGATACTCGATTTACAAGAGCTAAAATCAGCTGGTCATGTGTTATCTGATTTTGGTATCGAGCATAAATTTCTAGTGGCGTATAATATTGTAACACAATGTAAATTTAGATAGCGATAAATAGGAAAACTGTCTAAAAGATATATTGTGAATAGTACGTTTATTTCCCTTTATGATTACAACTGGGATCTAGGAACAGATTTCCCGACCAACTTTTCTCGGGAATCGGGAACGGGAAAACGAAAAATATTCCCGAGAACAGACAGGAAGGAATTTCCACCCGGAAACACTAGTAAAGAGTATATATTAATGGTAATCAGTTTATATCTAGTTTAATATTGAGTTTTTCTTACTTTAAGTTTAGTATATACAATATTGAGAAATATTAGTTGTAATATTAAAATAGTAATTGGGAAAGATCATTGTATCTTATATATATATATACTTAGAATTATTAATTAATCATTCATGATAAATATTAAAGTCTTATGCGATTTTAATATTATGAATGCATACTCTTAAATAATTTTCTCTCATATATCTCTAAAAAATATGATAATATCTTTTATATGAGATCTTTCTCAAAAAATTAATCTTGTGATGTTTAGGACATAATTTAGTTAAAATGAGAGATTATTTTATAAAAGTTCACAATTTAGTTAAGTTTAAATTTACGATACAAAATAATTGGATTTTTTAAGATTTATAAAATTAAACAATCGTAATTTTATAATTTATTAATGTTATGATTTATTTCTATCTTTTAATTATTTAAGTTAATTCTGTTCAGTACTAGCATAATAATATACATTTTGCTATTTTTAATTAAATAAGTTTGTAATTAAAATCATAACATTATGATTATAGTTGATACAATTAGTTATTAATGGTATGTAAGTTAAATAATAAATAATAAAATTATTATGTATAATTTTTATTTTATTCTTTACAGACAAAATATTAAAATTTGCATGCAATTTAATTAAGAATTATATACTACATATAGAGAGATCCCCAACTTACGACGGGATTGCGTTCAAACATTTCGTTCGTAGTTCGAATCTTTCATAATTCGGAATACAATTTTCCATAGGCGCAATGTTATAAATAGAGATTATGTTCTCCAGATATCAAAACTCAGAATCTCCAAAATATGATTTTAAAAATATTAACGTACGTATGTTGAATAAACGCTATTTATTCTTTAAAATGAGGGAATTGTTAATGTTGTGTCTATCAGAACTGCAAGGATTCAATTCCTGGTCTCACATATCGTTTTTCAGGAAGGGTTTAGGCCCGATCAAGATGGTTGATTCTCGTTCTTCAACCTTCTAGTTGATCCTTTGATAGGTGTTGGACAATCTGTGGGGGCTCTAAAGGTGACCGCTGCTAAAAGTAACAGTTAGCAGTTTAATTCAAACTAACCTAAACAAGTTTCTAGCAAATATGAGCAATTATTTTTTATCGTTACCAATCATTGGCTGGTGTAACAGTTAGCAGTTTAATTCAAACTTTTCTAAACAAGTTTCTAGCAAATATGAGCAATTATTTTTTATCGTTACCAATCATTGGCTGACTATTACATAACGGTATTCATTCCAGATCCAACTACAAACTGCCCATATTTGTAGAGTTAATAGGATTTTATAGTAGAAGCTCAACGCCCGGGATGGGTTCATCAAAAATTTTTCAGAAACAGTGAATCCGAATTCAACGCTTCCCTTCATTATGATGGATTAAATGAGATTAGTCTGTACAGTTAAAATTTTGGAAGTATGATACCCGAAATTAAATACGAATACTGCATGATGGAAATACTACGCTTCCATCCTCCCAACAATTTTCGGCTATCCGGTCAATTGGCCGCCATTATTGTAAAATCATTGATAGTGGCGTTTGAAAGTACGGATTTTCATCGTAAATAATCACCATCATAAGTCGGGGACATCCTGTATATCTAAAGTTTGAAGAGAAGGGTCGGAAAAACAAATTGATATTCAAGTTTTTTCCACGCTTTTCTATATAAAATTATTATTATACTAAATATAAAAAGTAATTTTAATAAAGCTTTTACTGAAAGTTCATCATATATAAATTTGTTTCAGAATAATATTTATCCAGTAAATGGTCTGTATCCACTCACCATCAAAACAATTGTTCAGCCTTATGTAGATCGACATAAAAGTCAACAATTATCAAATGAAAATCATCAGTTGAAAAACTTCACAGTTAAAAGAAATACTTTAATGAAAAAGGTTTTTGAATTTATTTAAACTTTGAATAACAATAATAAATTGCCATAATTTTAGAAAGTTAAGAATACACTAAATAATAGAGTGGGAAATTGCACGGATACGAAAATTCTTTTTAAGAAACAATGCAAAAAATAAATAAATAAATTAGAAACAATTTATTCGCTGTAATAAAAAATATATTATTATTCTTGAGTTAGTAGTGGTTATTTAAGCCATAATATTTAACAAATATTCTGATATTATTCAATTGAAATTAACTCAGTCTTAATCTATTAAATTTTCGAAATTTGCGCAGGAAAATTTGCGAAAATTTGAAATTGGATTTTTCGATTTTTGTGCTTTATTCCTGTTATTTTATAGTTATTATACTTTATTATAAAATGGACGGTTTTCATGTTATTAAATTATAATTTTATTTTTTTAGAATTTAATTCTTTAATATTTTAACGAATTTTATATAAAAGCAATAATTTTTCATAATTTGTTTATTGCAGAAATGTAAACATCAAAGTAAACTTTTCAAATTTTTACTAACAACAGCAGAAAATTCACTAATACCTGGTGTATCGCAAATTGCTAAAGTTAAAAATAACTACAGAAGATTTTTTAAAATATTGGTAATTATAGTTTGTCTTGGATTTTTCTTCTATCAGACAACAAAGTTCATGGAACTATATTATAGTCATCCAACTATAATACAAACTAAAGTTATTCATACAGACGATTTGCCATTACCAAAAGTTACATTTTGCAGTATGAATGGGTAAGTAGAAATCTTTACATTTACTGATTAATAAAAATTTGTCAAGAATTAATTAATAAGGATGTATAGTGAAAATCAAAACTGAAAATAACACGAGTGTTTATAACAGATACCAGAATTTATCCCCGATTTGTTCAAAAATCTTGAAATTTTTTTCATACAAATCGACCGGATGGATGTATGGTTATGAAATAATATAGTTATAGTATGGAAAATATGATTTTTTTTCTATCGATATCATCATTTTCCTAACTGTTGATTAGTAAGTGGGAAATGAAAAAATGTCTGCCACAGGATGCCCTCATCTAGGATGGTCTATCAATCCAATTTTCTATAATCCAGTTGATCCCATCACAATGTACTTGTGATGCACTGTGACCCATCACAGTGTTGGGATCAACTAGACTACAGTATAAAAGACGGAGGCTCCGGATCGGCCATATCCGGATGCTCATATAAAATTTCAGAGCTAATCCGGATTGTAACTTCTGAATGGAATGCCGAAGCGTTTCCTAAACAATCCATCCGATTGATTAGTTCAATTCCAATCCATAACTCCAATTTTTTTCAGCAGGGATGTAGACCTGGTCCATTAAATTTCATCTTTCAGTATTTCATTTGACATCATCGTGAATATTGACCAGTCCAAAATATACTATGTGTGATTGGTTATCTTAATTTTTTATTAAGCCGCTGAATCTCATTAGAATGAATTTTTGTCAGAGGCTATTTCAAAACCCATCACAAACCAGTCAATATCCATGGTGAGAAGACTAGAAAATAGAAGAATGGCGTTCAACAGGCAATCCTAGACCCCTTTTGAATAACTAGAATTATGAATCCGGAATTGAATTCGATTGAGCCTCTAAGAAGATAAGCAATTACGTTATCATGAGCCATCAGATCGACATATGTGATTCAGAAATTGTTCATTTTGTTTTGTTAATAGGTTTTACTCTGCAGAATTAATTTAGGATATGAGGCAACAGGCCAATTTTTTTGCATATTTTACGCCCCTTTCCAATCAGGAAGATTACTAAGGAGCGAGGCCAGTTTCAACCCCGGGCTGCAACCGTTTCAACCACGGGCTGCAACCACACCCGTGCAGGGGGCCGGATAGTGAAGTACGGGGATCGCCGGTCCGGGCCAGCACCCCAAAAAACTTTGGGAATTGCCAGAACCGGGACGCGAACCCGGGTCTTCCTGAGTGGCATGCCAACAACGTTACCATTCGGCTATTCGGCCGCCGGGATTAGGCCAATTAGGAATCCACTATAATATGTTTCTAATTAATCCACTGATTTTTCAGGTTTTCCGATCCGCGATAATGTTGGCAAAGACAGAGGTTCAACAAGCCGGATTTGGATTCCTCCTGAAAAAAATTTTTAAAGTATTTCAAAAATTGAATCCAGATCCTTCAAGGTGAAAGCATAATACACTTTCATATGGCCATCTGCGAACTGTGATTCGGCAATGTAACTACAGCTAATTTAATCTAACCTAACCACGAACATGGCTAATAAATTTTGTCATTTGACCAAATTTTCAAAGCTAACTGACATAAACATAATGTGATTGATTCAAAACTGTACTTTAAGAAAAAGAGAAATAAATAAATAAATAAAAACAAATACGCATTTTTAAAGTTTTAATTAATCTAATTTAATGATTCTTCCCGTATAGCAGCCATTTAATAGCTTACATAAAAATAGCGTGAACTAACTTATTCTCGTAATTGTATGTAACGGTAACTGTGATCGTGTCCCAAACAAAATAATGAAATATAGATAAGATTTTAACATAAAGTGTAGGAATAACTTCATATTACAGATTAACAGAGCAAATTGTAATAGTGTGTACAATTTGTATGATTTGCGTGAATACTGAAGAAAAGGAATTAAATTTATTCTTATCGTTCTGTTTATTTTTTGATTTATTTGAAATAGAACTTAATGCAATGCATATTTGAATTAGATTCCATTTTGAAGGCTTTTTATATTCGCTGGACTAATATATATTGATAAAACAAAATGAAATAAAAATGCATTATAATATATTGGAATGAGTCTCACTGCTAATGTTAGTAATCTTATAAATAATAGAATAAACATGATAATTTATTTTTTGGTATATAAACACAAGAAATATGCAAGGAATACGAGCCCCGAACCATCATATAGAAACAATAATAATAACAATTGCTCTCTGTTGTTAGAAAAACATTGCAAAGACCAATCTCTCAGAAGAACATCAGCAACAGTTTCACAGTTACATGTATCGCATCATTCAATCCTGAAATCTATAACAGTAGCTACAGAGCACCTAGTAATTCTTATAATCAGTAGATGGATTCAATGCACTATGTGTATGATATAAACTCATAAAGAATGAACAATTAGTAATCCTTTCTGTATTTGTCGCAATTGCGATTCTTATGATTCAACAGTGGACTAGATTGAAATTTTCTGGGCTACAACCTACAACTTCAATGTAGAAAAATTAGATACAGGCTATTTTGAAATTTTGTTCTGTTGCAATCGATTTCATAAGGTGTTATATACTCAGACAGAGGGGTACATTGTAATATTTGCATCCTTCCAGAAAAATATTTTATGAAAATATTAGGCCTAATTGCATTCGAATCAAATTTGGCAAAGATATTAATAAATTGCTTTAAAATCATTTTGATTTTTATTTAATTTCAATTTTTTTTAGGATAAAATAAAGTAAAAAGTGTTATAATTAGTCACAGTCTTCTCTAATACTAAAAAATATCTTCCAATTTATATTAACTAAATATATTATAATATTTACTGAACTTTATACTTCGATTAAATAAATTTTGTTTTGAATTAATTTTTTAATTTGACAGAATCAAAAGAGTTCCGTTTTGTAGAAAATTTCCACAAAAATGCGTCAATCCAGAAAATGTCAAAGAATTCTGTTCTGTTTATCCAGATTACTGTTCAATTTTTGACAAAGACGAGAATATTACGGTAAAGATTTGTTTTGAAAATATCTCACAAAAATAAATATTTGACGGTTACATTTTTTAAATAATTAACAAATTATCTAAAACTTACAGGTTCTAAATTCGGATCTGGTATCATTAAATGTACACATATTAGAAAAATATACGCATACTAAAGAAGAATTATTGCATGATGTGTGTTACTCAACACTTCCAGTTAAAGAAGATTTATTGCAAGCAACTGCTTTCTTTATTATATTACTTTTATATAAAAATTAATTGTTTTAAACTAATTTACATATAAAAAAATGTTATTTTGAATCAATTGAATATATTTATATACACAATTGGTATATAAAAATTTTGATATGTACTTTACAATCAAGTTTGATTTTAAATTTCTCGCAAAAAATAATTCGTGAAAAAACTTAAAAATTTTTCAGGAATTTTATTTTTCTTCTAGCATGTTTGCAAAAACTACTGTTACATCCAATGTCTTTCAAAGGAGGGACAAGAGGGGTGGCTGCCTCCGGCCTCATGATTTTAAGGACTTTTTACCACTGTATAATTGTCAATTTTGCATTTTAAATATAAATAAGCTTCTGTGAAATAAATAAAAGTTATGATTGAATATATATTAAATATCATTGTTTTTATTTTTTGTTCTCAGTTTTATTTTAAATTTTGAAGCACCTCAAAAATATTAGTTGTCCCGGGCCTCGCATTTTCTCTGAAAGGCATTGGTTACATCATATATTCTAAACATAATCTAATAATAATCTATAGTCGAGTGTTATATACAAAACTATATTCAAAAGTTTTTTTAATTCAACTTAAATTATTATATCCCTATCCATTTTAAACTAATTATAAAATTTTTAGAGTTGGAACAATTAGTTTGTTAATAAAAATAAGTGCAACAGAATGATAATGATAAATATTTACTATATACAGTAAGACCCCGGTTAACTCTGTTTCGACATAATGCGGTTTTTCCCAAATTCTATATTTTTTACTGATTTACTTTGGGGCTGTTTTCAAATCGTTATAGGGCCTACTCACATAAATCCGAAATCGCATCAATTTGTTGCTTTGAGATTCCTATGCCGTCTCGCAGTGCGTTTGATATCAGGTCAAAATGGTCCAAATTTTGATAGAAGTTCAAAGGCAAGACGAAGTATTATTGATGCGATGTGTTGCTATTGGCAATTGTTTGCCGAACGAAAGAGGAAAAGGCAAACGACGTTAGATGACTTCTTAACGAAAAACAAAAAATTATCAAATGAGGAAGAACCTTTATATTACCTTTATGTACCTTATGTACTCGAATATTTTTGATTTTCATATATGATTTATGAATAAAAATCGACATTATTATAAAATAAAATAAAAAAAGGTATGTATATTTTTTATTCACTGTCCTGTTTCACCTATATTATTATTGTATTACATTAATTATAGACATTAAAACTGTCTATAATTAATGTAATACAATAATAATTATACATATTATAAAATAAAATAAAAAAAGGTATGTATATTTTTTATTCACTGTCCTGTTTCACCTATCCTTATTATTTACGTATTAATATAACGTCGTTTAACGCTATTTCGTTTAGCGCTAAACGGAGTCTTACTGTATATTAACAGATGTTTCAATAATATCATTGGTTAAATGTTATAAATTATATTGTGTTTAATGAAATATTAATAGTAATTTCGATTTTGATTTTTTTAATTTTATAATAAAAATGTTTCAATTCAAATCCACAAATTTTGCAGAAAATATAATGGAAGCAAAATGAAACGGTATTATCTCAATGAAGTAGGACAATTAAGAAAATGCTACGAAATAGATTTTAGTAAATTAAACGAATTAGAATAAAATGAAACGGTATTATCGGAGTGAAGTAGGACAATTAAGAAAATGCTACGAAATAGATTTTAGTAAATTAAACGAATTAGAACTCCTTAACAAAGCCAGAAACAATAAAGTAAATACTAGTAAAGGGATTTCGTGTATTATTTGGAACACAAACGGTAAGTAATTCATTTAAAAATTTTAAATTTATGTAATGGCATGGGGATATTATCAGATCATCCCATGCTTAATGTTAAGAACGACATTATTTTCAATGTAAATTAAAAGTAATTTCAGCATTAAGCTTGAAAAGATATAAAAGATAAATAACTTATTCATTTAATTAAATATATATTCTTCATTTGAAACTTTAGAGCATGTTTAGACGGGGTCCGGAAAAATCGCTCCCTGCATTTCGCCTCCGACAATTCGCCCCCTACATTTCGCCCCGAGCACGTTTCGCCCCCGGAACATTTCGTCCCCAGCACTTTTCGCCCCTGCACTTTTTGCCTCCAGCACATTTCGTCCCCAGCACATTTCGCCCCCTGTAGATAATGAATAGGCTACAAAATTGCAAATATAATCAATTCTCGATATCTGGAATTTTTATTGATGTCTTTAAAACTGTTTAAAATGAATAAATACGAGTGTGCAAGGCAAAAAGTTAATTATAATATAGTTAAATGGTAAAAAGTTAAGAATTTGGAGCAATTTATCGCTAATTTTACGTTTTTTATGAAGTCTGGCACTCCACAAAAAGTATATTCAGTTAGTAGTTCTTTAATGTGTTCAATATTATGATTTTTGTAAAAATTAAA
>AYEL01080143.1:0-29281 GCA_000484575.1 Olivierus martensii
TCTCCACCTCAAGGCGAACCGAGAGAGTGCGAGAGAAAATCGGTCTCACAATCGATTTTATCATGTGAGAGGATCCTTATTATGAGCCAGGCACACATCTAGCCTATTTTCAGCTGGAACCATGGTAGTCGAATGCTGCTGCTTGTTAAATTCTCGAATATGTCGAAAGCTTGGTCTTTCACTTTTCTTCATCCGATAAGATCCTTCTTGCAGAGGCTTTTTCTTATCACTTCTAACTTATTTTACAGTTGAAATCTTCATAGTTGAATGCTGTTCTGGTCAAATTCTGGATTTCACTCTTTTGTTGTATCAGCGTATTATTTAAAGGATTGTTATGCAAACTCCTGCTATTCGTATTGTTAGCTTTCCGTCAATTATATTTTCAAATAAAATTTTTAATATAATTTTTCTTTTTTTAAAAATTATCTTAATAGTTATTAAGTTATTTATCAAAATAATGGAATACCGTATATAAACAATTGTATTTCATTTCACATAGTGATTGTGTTTTCTCGAACTTTTTGCTTTCTCGAAATTCGAGATTCTCTTTCGAAAATTCTCGAGAATCTCGAGATTTCAATAAAAAAGTTTAGTTAAAAAAATACTTGTTTTTAATAAGGATAAAAACAAATTGAGGCAGAAAAAATTGTGGAAAATGAAAACAAATAATATTGGGCTGTTTTATATTTGTTTTTTATTTAATATTTTAATTATATTGAAAAATTAGATCACATTTCAATAATATTGGAAAAAAATAATCATATTTGTTTTACAATTAGTGAGTTTTTATTAAAATAACTTATGGAATACACGCAGTCTATTCGTTTATCTGCTAAACGAGTTCTGGTTTTGATATAAAAATATCAGAAATGGAATTTTTATGCCCAAACTTATGTGGATCTCTGAGTTTTTAGCCTATACCACTGCTTATTTTTTCACGTCACTATATTTGCCTATCTAGAGATATTAGACCCGTGGTTCCCAACATGGGGCACACGCCCACAAGGAGGCAATTTGATTTTTAAGGGGGAAAATTCGAGAATGAGTTATTAACAGTGAATTTTTTGCATTTCTTATTGTTCTAGGAGCCACATATACATGGCTGATTGGGTTAGCCTATTATCAAAAAAAAACGAGAATGCGGTTATCGCTAAATACTTAAAGTTGACACACTTCACTTAAATGTTTTGTTTTTATCGACTATCAAACGAATAAGGCTGGATTCACACTGGCCTTGCAAGGGCGATCTCGACCACAACCGCAACCGTTGCTATAGAAACAATCCCATCAGGCCTCGCTTCCCGATTCTCTACTGCGACTACGACAATATTCAACTTGCTGAATATTGTCGTGATCTCAACGGATACGTCATTACGGTAGCCAATAGAAAGGAGGTATTTGGCCATCTGTTACGAGCTGTATGCTACATCGGCTCTTATTGGTGCTGTTGCTATTGGTTGATTCGAAAAATCGTGAAGCCGGTCGTGATCAATGTTTATGTTCTATTACAAATTGTCAGTCGTGGTCATAATCGGTAGACGTGGTCTCAGACCAATGTGAATCCAGCCTAAGAGCCGAAAAAGAAAGAATATCGGGGAAAAAACTTATACTGCCCAAAAAACAAAGCGAGTTTTAAATTAAAAAATTGTATTTGACGACTTCGATAAATCCTTACTTCGAAGTATTGTACACAATTATTATACTGAAAGAAAAGAAGTTCCAATTGTGACCAACTTTGTTAGATTTATTATAATTTTAAGCGGGAGGAGAAAACGGATTTGTTAAAAATGATGGCCTTGTATTCAAATCTGGAACTCGTGTAGGTGATTTTCATGAGATATCGCAACCTCACTTAAACTGAACATGTTTTTTTTTCTTTTGGAATATTTTTACCTCGCTTCCAAATTTAATTCTATTGAAGAAAAATATTTATAAATGTAACATAATGTATATAATCTTTCAGTTAAAAATATGAATTTTTTTCAGGAATCATCTATCTTATTCTGTTTAATGTTGTTATAAATTCAAATGTAAATTAAATCAGGACATTTCTTAAAATATCATAAGAAATCAATACGATCCAGAAGATAGGATTTGATGGTAAATTTTCATTATATAATAAATTTGTCCAGGCTAAGGGTGTATGCAAATTTCGATGCATAACAACGCAATTTGTTTTTCTTTTTAATTTTTATAAAAGTTTTGTCTTATAAAATTTGAAAGGACACATTACTGCCGCCAAGTTATTAAATTATTTTGAAGAATTTTAAAGATTATTTAGTAATAAGCATAAACATTTTAGCCAAACTAAGCTTATACAGTTTGTGTTAATTAACATGCTTTTCAGTGTATGAACCTCCATACTTTATACAGTACAATTTAGTTATCAAATTTTCGTATATACAGGGTGTTTTCTAGTACCCGTACCACCTTTTTTTTCTCGGAAACGCGATGAGATAGGAAGTAGGGGGAAAATTTTAATTATAAAACTATATCCGAAGAATCGAATGGGCATGATAAAAATTTTATGGTCCCAACGGAAGTAGGGGCAAGTTATCAAATTTTCGTATATACAGGGTGTTTTCTAGTACCCGTACCACCTTTTTTTTCTCGGAAACGCGATGAGATAGGAAGTAGGGGGAAAATTTTGATTATAAAAGTATATCCGAAGAATCGAATGGGCATGATAAAAATTTTATGGTCCCAACGGAAGTAGGGGCACTAGGGGTTTGAAATCTCCAATGGAAACCAATGCCGATTTTGGCATAATTGGATAGATAAAATCTCCAATGGAAACCAATGCCAATTTTGACATAATTGGATAGAACGCAAGGGATCAACGATGAAATCTCCAATGGAAACTAATGCCAATTTTGGCATAATTGGATAGAACTGTGAAAAACAAACAACTTTAATGCCGATTTTAACATAATTGGATAGAACTGTGAAAAACAAACAACTTTTGTTGGAAAGTTTTTTAATATTACTTACGGATTGTGAGATATCACAAAAAAAGATGCCGCCACATGTACTGAAAATATTTTAATATCACTTACGGATTGTGAGATATCACAAAAAAAAAGATGTTTTTAAATATCATCTACGGATTGTGAGATATCACAAAAAAGATGCTGCCACATGTGAAAAGCACTTCAAATTTTTGGCTTGGAAAGCCTAGGCCCAGGATGCTGCCGCATGTACCGCCGATTGGACTATTCAAGCTCACAGAGGGCATGTGTACATCATGGCGCTTATAAAGGCTGAAATAAATCCAGAAACCCTTGTTCTTGAGTTTGGCTCTATTCTGAACTGTGATGGCGAAAGACTTATCACACCTGCGGTTCGAGTGCTACTTGAGAGTACTAGAATTCGTCTTAAATCTGCACAATAATGCTCTTTGCTGCTTCAATAATGTTTGGAAATGTACACAGATACCTTCTGTCTGATTTTTATTCTTCTTACTGCTTGAATAGCCCAATCGCGGTACATGCGGCGGCACCTTTTTTTTGTGATAAACTTTCAAAACAAAAGTTGTTTGTTTTTCACAGTTCTATTCAATTATGCCAAAATCGGCATTGGTTTCCATTGGAGATTTCATAGTTGACCCCTTGTGCCCCTACTTCCGTTGGGCCCACAAAATTTTTATCATGCCCATTCGATTCTTCGGATATACTTTGGTAATCAAAATTTTCCCCCTAATTTCTATCTCATCGCGTTTCCGAGAAAAAAAAGGGTGGTACGGGTGATAGAAAACACCCTGTATAATCATTCTTATCCCACACTCATTACTCATTAATTTGTAATAAAATTTTATTACTTTTAATTATAATAGATGCATCAATATTATTTGAATTTACTTTTTTATGTACGGTACTTCCTTAAGTAAAGGATAGGGTATTTTGCAATACGTCACCGAATCATTCGAGGAATATATCTGGTTGCGGCCATTTATAGATTCTGCCTTTTTTTCATATTTTACGCCCCCTTTCCAATCAGGGAGATTATTAAGGGAGCGGGGCCAGTTCCAACAACAGGTGCATCCACACCCGTGGAGGGGGCCGGATGGTGAAGGACGGCCCCAGTAACCCAAAAAATTCCGGGACCAGACCCGGGTCTTCCCGCGTGGCACGCCAACAGAGTTACCACTCGGCCATCCGGCCGCCTATAGATTCTGTCTAGGCTGGCCAACATCCATGAAAAAATCGATCGAAGGAATGAAGGATGGTGTTCAATGGGCTGAACTCGGATCACTCTTGAAAAACCGAATATGTAGGATGGGAATTGAACTCGAATCATTCAAGAAGATAAGTGACACCATGTGGCCATCCGGTGGCTCACATCATGTGAAAAGCTACTGTTGTCGGCAGCATTAGTCGTATGGAACGTTTCGGCTTTCCTCTTTTCAGGGGTTCGATTCTTGGATTCCCTTAGAAATATTTATCATGGAATCCGAAGCCCGGCCCATTGATTCCCATCCTCCACAATCCGGCTGATCTCTCTGCAAGAATGGCCAGCCTGTTGAAGACTTGTTTCTTATAGAATGAAAAGTGGTGTCATCTGTTAATAAAAATAAAGATTATAATATTATAATCAACAGATAAAATCTGTTGATAAATAAGCCCTTCCACAAGCTTCCCGCCCCTGCGGGGAGTTAGTCAGATTGTGAAGAATGGGATTTACGGCCGATCCCTGACCCCATGATAAATATTTCTAAGGGATGGAACCCGAGTATTGAATCTGGATCTTTCAGGGTTGAAAGCCAAAGCGTTTCCTTGAGGTCAATCTGGCCAGAGGATGGAGTTCATTGAGCTGGCCTTGACTTCTGAAAAAAATTTGGATGTGTGATTTGAAAAATGAATATGGATCCTCCGGGGTTGAAGCACAGCATGTTTCCCACTCAACATCTGGCCGATAATAAAAAATAGTTAGTATATTTTTTCTTATTTTATGTTGTTGTTAAAAAGATTACTAAGGAGCAGTGATCTAGTCAATATTTATCATGGGGTCCGGGCCCGGCCCGTCGATTCCCGTCCTTCACAATCCGGCTGAATTTTTCTAGTTGTGTAATATAAAGGAAAGGGGATATGGGAGTATATCCCCTTATATTCATATCCCTTTTCCTTTGCATTGCAGTAAATCTCAACAAACTAAAAATTAAAAATTGAACTGACATTGAACTAAGATTCAAAGATTGAACTGAAGTCAAATTATTTATGTATTTGCATAATCCGTCCTCTTGTATTTGCCATAGCAGTTTTAATCAAATTCTTCTTACAGATATAAGATCCTGTTTCTGAGATTTTGAACATACATTCTACAACCAAAAGAATATCGCGCTTTCAAATAGATTATCATTCTCTATGAAAAAGTTTTTCACACAATTATCTGGGTCACTGGAGGATAAATTCAAGTAGCTAAAATGAAACGCTACTGCATTTTATATAGAGTATAATTGAATCCAATTCCGTACCTTAGGAACTTTATATGATTAGTCGGGATCCTTAAGACCAGGGCTGTCCAACCAGCGGCCCGAGTCGGCCGGATTGGCCGCGTGGAAACGCTTCGGCTTTCCACTCTGGAGGATTCGGGTTCGAATCCCGGGTCCCACCCCTTGAAAATATTTATCATGGGGCGCGTTCGAATCCAGGGTCCCACCCCTTGAAAATATTTATCATGAGGTCCGGGCCCGGCCGTCAATCCCCGTCCTCCACAATCCGACTGACCCCTCCGCAGGGGTGGGCAGCCTGTGGAAGGGCTTGTTTCGCCCCGCCACATAGTATTCTATGTGAATGGAGTGTGGCGTTATCTGTTGACAAAAAAAACCCCGCAGCCCGCGGGCCGCATACGGCCTAACAGAAATTCGTAAACTTCCTTAAAACATTTGAGATTTTTATGTACTAATTTTTAACTTTTTTGAAATTCGCCATATCATCATCAAATATCCCACTAATAAAGAAAAAGAAATTTCTTTTATTCTTACACTAAAAATATATGAAAAAGTATTGACGTTAATAAAGTTTTTATTATTTAAATACTTATCTACATTTCCTCTTTCCATTTTATAAAATATTTCTTATTTCAATGATGAAAACTTCTCAATCTGCTCAATGATTTTAAAAAATTTCAAAGATTTTAAGAAATTTCAAAGTCAAAGATTATTATACTACCGCATTTTTGCTTATTTATCATGATGGATATCATATATTGTACATTATTTATTAACATTTTGCTTATAAGTATTGTTAGAATTAGTATATTTTATGTGCGGCCCGAGACAATTTTTTCTTCAAATGTGGCTCAAGGAAGCCGAAAGGTTTGACACCCCTGCTTTAGACCATTCTTATCCTTTAAAATCCTGTTAACTCCTCCATGGGGTTCTGCAGTCTATTGATTAACTTTACACATTCTTATCCTTTAAAATCCTGTTAACTCCTCCATGGGGTTCTGCAGTCTATTGATTAAGTTAGAATGGTTCTGCTTTTTAGCAAACATGAATGATTGAAAAATAGGGTGATAATTAAAAAAAAACTTCACTAAAAATATCACTTGAAATTTAATAAGTTAATTAATAATAATTATCTTTAATTATTAATTTTTAATGATAAATTAATTTAATTTTAATTTTTTGTTTTATGGAGCTTTGAATTAATTTTTTTTTATTGGCGGCCTAAATGACACAACTTATCAACTTAGTAATTATTATATAGCGGAGCAAATTCATCCCTGTAAGTCTGCTTTCCAAATTATTGGCGGCCTAAATGACACAACTTTTCAACTTAGTAATTATTATATAGCGGAGCAAATTCATCCCTGTAAGTCTGCTTTCCAAATATAGGTTCTGGGCTCGAATCTGTTACCCCGATTCGAATCCGGGTGTTCTTGCTGGAAAGCCTAAGTATTTCCACTCAATCCATCCGGCTGATTCTTTAAAATAAGTTCAGACGATAATCATTTTAACCTATTGAACGCTGTCGGCGTGCCACCCAGGAAAACCCGGGTCTGGTCTTGGATTTTTTCGGTGATACTGGGCCCGGCCCGGTGATCCCCGTCCTTCACCATCCGGCCCTCCCCCACGAGTGTGGGTATAGCCCATGGTTGGAACTGGCCCCGCTCCCTTAGTAATCTCCCAGATTGGAAAGGGGATTCGGGTTCAATTCCTGTATTCTATACTCACAGATTTTTTTAAAAGTATTCCAGATCCGCTTATTGAATATCAGCCTTCTCTTGACAGCCAATCTCATTACAGGTATTGGTAGAAAATAGTGGGCATTGGAATGCCTCATTGCTTAATAAACTCCGATTGAAAAGCGGAGTAATATAACAAACAAAAGAAAAAAAATATCGATCCGTCACCTTTAGATTTTTCCAATCGGTGCGTTCCCATGATTCAATCATCATCCTATAGCAACTAAATCGATATCATCACAGGTGTGATTATCCCATCTGTGGATTTTCCTTAATGACACTAGTATGTTATTAAGGAAAATCCACTCTCCTTGGGAAAATCGCCCAACATTCAACAGATTTTTTTTTTTTTTTGCATATTTTACGCCCTCTTTCCAACCAGAGAGATTACTAAGGGGACAGGCCAGTTCCAACCATGGGCTGCACTCACACCCGTGGAAAGGGGCTGGATGGTAAAGGACGGGGATTACTGGGCAGGGCCCAGTACCCCGAAAAAATCCGGGACCAGACCCAGGTTGCGAACCCGGCCTCCTGCGTGGCACGCCGACAGCATTACCACTCGGCCATCCGGCCTCCAACTCAAAAGATATTATAACAGATGTAATGTATTCTAACCATCGATGATTCTAACAAATTGTACCTGTACGCGTTCTGATCGTGGAAAAAAGTACCGGAACAACGTTCCGGCTCCACTACACCACTGCATTTATCATTAACCAGGTATGTAATGTCACGAATTTAAACTTTGCTGATCGTTGACTTTGCTATAGATCGGCCACACTTTGATAGAGATCTTTTTTTTGGTAAATAGATGGCGCCACTTTCCATCATTATGCAGTATGAGTATCAAGCATGATGTGAACAAAGCTTTGCTGATCGTTGACTTTGCTGTAGATCGGCCACACTTTGATAGAGATCTTTTTTTGGTGAATAGATGGCGCCACTTTCCATCATTATGCAGTATGAGTATCAAGCATGATGTGAACAAGGCTTAAGTTAATTTATTTCTTTTAGCAAGAGGATATTGTTGTATCTTTAAAATGGAGCAAGAGCTGTTGTTTGATCAGGGTTATCGAGTAGACGGAAGGAAACCTGATGAATTGAGACAAATTAATTGTCGATTGGGCGTCTTTGAACAAGCTGATGGTTCTGCTTACATAGAACAAGGAAACACTAAAGTTCTAGCAGCTGTTTATGGACCACATGAGGTAAATGGATATGGTATACCATGGATATTTTGTGTTTTGCATGTTCCATATTTGAATGTATAATTTTATATTGTAATATATGTAGATCAGAGGTAGTAAAACAAAGACTCTTCATGACAGAGTGTTACTGAATTGCCAGTATAGCATGGCTACTTTCAGTACTGGAGAACGAAAGAGAAGACCAAGAGGTGATAGAAAATCACAGGAAATTAGTTTACAGCTTCGTCAAACGTTTGAAACAGCCATATTAATAAGACAGTTTCCAAAGTCACAAATTGATATTTTCTTTGAGGTAATTTTTTATAACGATTCTCATCTCTTTGTCAATCATAGACCATCTTCAATGTTATTGTATTGGTAGAATTTTTAAAAGATTAGACTTCCATGCAGAACTCATTAGTGACCGTGAAGATATTTTGATACAGTATCAAGTATTATATTCAAATCTATGGTTTGTAAAATAATATATATAGTTTGATAAGTTTCTAAAATAACTATTTATTAAAGTTAAGAATCAACAGTTCTGTTAAGAATCATATGAAAAGTTAGGTATATATATTTTGAAAAGGACACCTTTGACTGTTTGTATTTAGTGAGCATCTTTTCGAATGGTACTATTTTTGTTTTAATTAATGTTTCTAGAAATTTATTCTTATTAAAATGAAGCTAATAGATTCTGGATGGAAGTCTAATCCTTTAAAATCCCTGCTTTCTGTATGACAGTAGTATGGCAAAATTATGGGTCCATTCTAAAGCTTAACACATAAATTAGTGATAAGTTAATGTCATCAAACCATTTTAAACAAAATGGGTGAATAGAGCTCACAAGACATAACACAAGTTAAGTTGCTGTAGCATTACAAATCCAGAGGAGAGAATTTAATATACTTAAAAGTTCATTTTTGAAAAATAAGTTTTTAAGCAAATGTTGATAAATTACACTATTCAACCAACATCTTGATCATTATTTCAACAATTCATCAAAAATTTGTTTAATGTTATTTCTGATATATGCAGAGCTGGATTTGCATTTTTGGGGGCCCTAGGATGAGCAAGGCTTTGGGGCCCCTAAAAAATTCAAATCAGCTACATTTAATTTTAAAGGCTCCTTATAACTTATAAGGAACCTTTAAAATTTTACTTTCTATCTAGCATTTTAATAAAAACCCATTTTTTCTTATTTATAAAAGTTGAAAACTGATTTATAGTTTAGGGGCCCCTAGACTCCCTATAGGTAGAGGACTCGGGGTCCCTAGGACTCGGCCTATAGGTAAATCCAGTCCTGGATATATGAAAGTAATTACTGACAATTTATATTTAGCTTTGGAATGCATCCAAAATGTTGAATGTTTATAACTTTTTTATTGAATGATTGAGGTTCAATAACCATGCCTGGAAATTCATACTCAGATCTTTTAAATAAAAAGCTTTCATTTTTTCCTTCCTGTTTTTCATTTTCATAGTAAATAACAATAAGTTTAGTGAAATGAAATAATATGAAAGTAGTTTTGTCCAGGTTCAAAATTTATTACATAAATTTTTTTCTTCTTTTTATTTCATTACTACAATTATTGACTATAGTCTATTTCAAGATATTCGTTAAAATGGTACCGTTGGATAGATCTCTTCAAATTGATCAAAAACTTCTTACACAGCTATGGGTGAAAATAATATAATCTGATTAAAAAAAAATCTTAACAATTTGTACTTAGGTGTTTCTGCTCCATATTAATGCAAATCCTTTTTTGTAGAACTTTGTAGCGGTATCTTTTTTATGACAGTAATATACTTACATTGTACGTTAAATATTTATGTTACTTATCGCAAGTTTTCTGGATTTATTGATGATCCACTTATATAATGCATCAAACAATGCGAACATTACACTTCAGTGTCAGCCATCGATGATATCAGCGAAAGCACGAACATTCAGTGTAGATTGCTTGGTATAGATTGGTTTCAAACTCATTCTTGTGAAAGAGTTACTTTAGGTACAGTATCTGATTAGTTGGGGGCTGCAAATTAAAATTAAAATTAATTTCTTATTGGTAAAAAAAAAAGAAAAATAGATTTTTTAGAGTAAAAATCTGTCTTTGTTTTCCCATAAGGAATTAGGTAAATACAGTAGTCTAAAGGCTTCATTATATTTCTGTTTATTAAAATGATATTATGCTTCAGTTCATATTCAGAAATATTAAATCATTTGTAAATAATTGTACTTTTTATAAATTTGAAAATATTCTGTTTTATTAAATTTTAATACAATTTGTAACATTTTAAAGTGATTTTTAAAATATTTTATGAAAAATGGATGCAAATTTTTTCTGAATATTTTTCATATACTCTTATGATTATAATAAATATAATACAGATTACAATAAAGAACATATCAGACTATAATTTTGAAATCACTGGTGTATCTTATTCTTTTGAAATTTTAATGAAAAAATATCGAAATAGACAATATATATATATATCTGTGGGTCGGAGGTATAGGGCACTATGTCCGTTTGTGGCCAAAGTGAGATTATTGGCACAATCATATGGGTTTCTCGTCCTCTACCCACAGGATATAACATTATGTCCTATATCAATAATTAGGTGGAGTTATACAAGTATACAACACTATGTCCTACATCAATAATTGGTGGAGTTACGGTGCTTTTAAATAACACGTGTCCATAAGGGAGAACAACGTAAAACAACTTCAAACTGCTCTCCTGTAGTTCATAAGGGAGAACAATGTAAACAACTTCAAACTGCTCTCCTGTAAAATGTAGTAAATGTGACATAATGTCCTATACTTCCGACCTACAGATATATATATATATATTTTGTATACATATTATCATTATACAGTTAAGTCCTTATATAATGTGGTTAATTTCTGCATCAAAAACTGCCTAAGTCAAACAATGCCTAAATTCAATATACACAAATGGGCACAGTAGCAAACAGAATGATCAAATGAAATTCAAAAGCATATTTTCAGCATAGATAAGACATTTTAAGGCCATAAGTGATATTTTTGCTAAAAAGGAAATAATGATTTTTTCATTTGTGTTTTATGGAAATTCAACAAAGACACATCCACATATCTCTGAAACTGTGTATATCATTTATTAAAAATCGAATTTACGTGCTGTCAGTTCTAAATTTTTTACGATTTTTCGTTAAAAAATCTGAAAAAATTCTTATCAAGCTGGCATTTGAACTTTTTTTTTATTAGATATTGAATCATTATTTGAATTTTATAATTATTATTTATCACAAAATTAAATTAAAGCTAATAATGAATTCAATCTGCAGTTATATATAAGATTGAACATTAAATTGTAGAAAAAATTTTTGATCGCAAATCCATGGAAATTATCGAATTCAGAAATTTTGATTTTTCTATAAAAAAAAATAATAGCAATATTACTGATAAATTATGATTTTATTTCATTCTAATTGATGAAATTACATTATATTTTTAAAATATTCAAATGAAAAATTTTCAACTTTTTCCTTTATGTTTTATACTGTATTAATTTTTATACGTCAAATAATTTAATTATTAATTTATAAAACAATCTAAAGTTGGAAAAAGTTTATTTCACGTCTTATAATAAAAATACCGATAAGTACAATTATATTTACAGCAGGGGTGGGCAACCTTTTTTTTGTAGGAGGCCGTATAGAAAAATTTATGGTGGGCCACGGGCCAAAACAAAAACAATTGTATAGAAAAATTTATGGTGGGCCACAGGCCAAAACAAAAACAATTGATATAGAATTTTTTTAAAAAAGAGAAGGTACAGATATGTAAGTATACATAGCGTTATTTAAAAAAAGAGAGAAAGTACAGATATGTAAGTATACATAACGTTGGTATTAGATATAATACCACGAGCCAAAACAAAAACAATTGATAATAATAGTATTTATTTAAAAAAGAGAGCATTGGTATTAGATATAATAAATACAGATATGTAAGTACATAGCATTGGTATTAGATATAATAAAATAATGTGGCTGATGTAAGTATACATAGCGTTGGTATTACATATAATAAAATAATGTGAATAAGTATACATAGCGTTGGTATTAGATATAGATCGGAAGAGCGGTTCAAGCCAAAACAAAAACAGTTGATAATAATAGTATTTATTTAAAAAAGAGAAGGTACAGATATGTAAACTGATGATAATAGTATTTATTTAAAAAAGAGAAGGTACAGATATGTAAGCATAGGTTGATATTAGATATAATAAAATAACGTGGCCCGCGGGCCGGAGGTTGCCCACCGGGCTACATTATTTTATTAGATATAATAAAATAATGTGGCCCGCGGGCCTGAGATTGCCCACCCCTAATTTACAGTATAGTACAGAATTAAGTTTGGAATTTCTTCAATTTTTTATTATTATTAAAAACTCTACGTTGTACCCAAATTAAAATTCACAACAAAATTCTAAATAGGCCAATATATAATTTATATTAAAATTTAAAACATTAACCAGAAAATATAATTGTATATCCAAATGCAAATATTTATGATCTTAACGAAAATTGTCTAGAGAAAGCTAACATATTCTCTTCTAAATATCGAAATAACTACTAATCTTGCCTTATTGTTATTATTAATAAATAATGAAGATAATAAATAGGTGTACACGATGTCCATAAAGTTGTTTAGCAATTTAAATTTTGATAACTTTGTTTCTATGTAAGATGATAATATTTTGTAAAATGCATCAGAAAGATAATGTATTTGAGATTTTATAAATAAATCACTAATTTATCTAGATAATTCACTTTAGTTAAACTGAATGGCTTTAATAGAGAATTATACAAATTTTGTTCTTTGGTTATCAGAGGGACACGTTAAAAATGTAATTCACTTCTCAAAATTTCGCTCTTTAGAATGATCGTTAACTGTCTTGTTTATCTTCGTGCTCATAATAAGTAATGTGATCACAATTAAAAGTAACTGTAAAATATTGTTTACCGAATTTCAAAATTGTATCAATAATATGTTTTGTATCTATAATGATGGTAGTTATGGACTATGGCAGCGTTTTTCAAACTTTTTTTTTGAGTGCGATCCGCTGCAGGAACAGCATTTTGTATTGTGATCCATATATGATAAATCAAAGACACAAACTTTGTACGAATTACTATCAATATAACTTATTCATTTATTCGTTATTGATCAATATTCCATATTTATTATGAATGATACATATTGGTACAATTGAATCGCTTTCAAAAAAGTTTTATAAATTATAAGTTGTTTCCAAACATTTTTATGCATTTTTTTCAGTTCGTCAAACTCCATTTTATTTATTTTCCGATCCACTAAAAGGTCGCAACTCGCAGTTTGAAAACGCTGGACTGATTATGTGGATTGATTATGATTTATGAAGTGATTATGATTTATAAATCCTAAGATTATGCATGCCAAAATTGGAATAAATTTCCTTTTTAATACATTTTATAGACTGTTTTTTTATCTCTTACAGAATATAAAATATTAAAATTAAAAACTGCACAATGACTTTTATGGTTATCTTGCATATAACGATTATCGAAAATTAAATTTTTTTAATATCGTGTTTTTAATTTTCATTTCATTAACACAGAAAAAATTATTTCATTTAACAAAAGTCAAAACATTTGTTTAAAATTAAAAAAATAAAAATGAATTCGTTAAATTTCATAGATTCTATCATTAATATTTAATAATGTTTGTTTGCAATTTAAAGAGATTGATAAAACTTCGAAATTTTAAGAAATTATTGAATTTTTCGTTTGCGAAATTCAAATACGGTGAACAGATTAATAAAAGAAAAAAATTTGTCCTCTAAAAAATTCTTAGAAAACGTTACTCGTCTATAAAATAGCATCACCGCTTCGAGATTGATTATCTTATCTTTCCCTTGTTGACAATTAATCATCGGCACATGTATCGGCGAAAATTCAAAGCGATTCTTTCTCTGCACTAAAATTTAAACTTCAAATCTTGAATGGCTTAATTCATTACGTCATTTTATGTGCCGATGCGGACGACTTAGCAAATTCAATTGGCAATTGTCTGCACGATGGAAATTTACAAATGCATATTAAGTTAAATAATGTCAAATATAATTTAAATAATGTATTCGGTTAAAAAAAAAAATTAATTGATTTTTCACTGTTATCAAAAATAAAAGCGGCATAAGGACGCACGATAAGGAGAAAGATTAGAATTGAGATTGGGCCCCACCTTCGACTACAATTCTTGGTAAATATTTACATTTTTATATGTTGATGTAATTCGATCCAATTGACTTCGAATGAAATTAACTATTAATATTCTTCTGTCTAATCTTTATATGGGTCTGTTTGAATCTCAAATTTCTATTTCGTTAAAAAAAAAGAAGAGAAAAAAATTCTGAGATCACTTATTATATCCGTTTCGTCTACAAGACCAAAATACCATTAGCAAAACTAATATAAGTATGATATCACGTCATTAACGTGTAAAAAGTCTATTCCGAATATCGTGGTATTAATAAGCGACCCTCGCGCTGTATTATGTGCTACAACGTTATCACGTGGTTGGATGACGTCCTCATTAAATGATTTTTCAATGATGCCATTCACATTATGAAAAATATTCCGAGAAAAGCTGTTCCAGTGACGTCATATCGATGTCACACCCTGGCCACATGATGACGTGTATGTAAGCCAATATCGTTTCTTATATTAAAAGCGAGGTGTGTCGTGACGTCAACGAATTTCCATCCTATCAAATGACAGTTTGCGGCGTCTCGAGGAGATGGTAGTTGTAACGTTCTGGGTCATTTGTTAAAGACTTCCACTCCCGGATGCTGGAGTTGAATTCAGGGTTAAGAATCATGTTTTCCACTCTCTCGAGTTTATTTATTTTATTTTCCATGCACATTATTTGTATAGGCATTTATAAATCTTGAAAAATTGTTTCTTTTTTAATGAAATCTACGAATTATTCACTGATTGTGTAGCATTTAATTGTTTATAAGGCGCAGGTTTCAACTCAGTGGACTGAAAACTAAATATTTTATTTAAAACTTTATGAATTATGTTAAACAAATAAATTAAAGTTAAAAGGGTAATTAATGATAAAAGTAAAAAAATAAGTTAAAAAGTAGCTTTTTTTATTTAAAAAAATCTCTAAATTATGGCGAAAACTGTGACAGGTGTCCGCCCAGAGTTGTTTGTTGGCAACTATGAAAGGAAACGCCCTCTTTTGAAGAATACGATTGTCTGCATTTTCTTATATTTATTTGAATGCATTTGTCATTATAAAAAATATCCGCAAGATAATTTTCTATCATTAACGCGAACGTATGTTTAATTAGTGGAACGTCCTACAAATATTTTATAACGGGTTGAATCAAACATAAAATCGACATTTGTTAATTACGTGATAAAAACATATATATTTGTATAAAACTATCTAAATGCTTCAGTAGAAAGTAAGGAAAAAAAAATCGAGTTGGTATTTTTAGAATTTTTATTTTTAGTTTTTTTTATAATTCGTAAAATGTTAGCGTTACTCCGTTTGATGTTAACACAATTACTTCCGCCATTCTCACTTGGCGACCAGCAGTCTCTGTTGTTACTTTTTATAATTCGTAAAATGTTAGCGTTACTCCGTTTAATGTTAACACAATTACTTCCGCCATTCTCACTTGGCGACCAGCAGTCTCTGTTGTTACTTCCCAGTAAGAAGATATTCCAGATGGCGATTGAGAAAAAACTCATCTCCGACTTTTTCTAATCATTATAACTTTCTCAGAAATCACATAACGTAACATTGTGACGCTTGAAACGTCAAATATGTGTGACGTAACAGTGAATCATTTTACGGTTAGTTTAAAAATATTTATTCTTTTTTTTTAATATTCAAAAACGTCATTAATCAGTGACGTTATTAAATCAAAAACATTCCAATGGTAAACAATCATACTGTTAAATAATTCTGACAAATAAGCGACGTGATCAATTAGACAGCACACTGTTAATTTTCAAAAATGTTTATAGAAAAAAAAATTTTAAAAAGAGAGCAAAATTCCTATGATTCCAAAGGATAAAGTAGTTATATAATATTTGTTTTAACAATTTTTTAAATGATTAAATTTTTTTGAGAATTATTTCGTTTATAAAAACTCATCTCAAAGATGACTTTTCGATTAACGGAATCGAAAAAAAATTTTTTTTTCGATTTTATACAATAAAAATTCTAAATTTTATGCCATCAATAAATTCAGATATTCCAGAAGTTATAAAAATACTGGAGACAATGAGGGAGGAGTTCCGAAAAAGTGAACTTGTCCTTGAACTGTCCTCCCCGTTGCTTGTAACACAATGACCCTAGTTAAATGATATATATATATAAAAAAATATATATTTTTTTTTAGTCACATCAATATAAATCGAAGTTTTTCAATCAATAAAATTAAAATCATTAATAGACGTTTCTACAATCATAGATAATATTTATTTTTCACAGATATATGTACACTTAGTCTACATTTTGCAACATAATTCAATACTGTATCAAACATTCACAACATAAAAAATATGATTCGGTAGCACACATCTATACAATTTGAAGAAGTTGTATATATATTTACAATTATTTTATATACAGTTCTATCAGTAAAGATAATTATACTAAATGTTTGATAAGTTATTATTGGCTAAATACTGCTAGACATCAGATCAAAAGCAATCTATAATTTTTGACTTGATATTTAATAATTGTTATTTTGAATATAGACGATAGTAATTATGTCAAAAAATTCTGTTGTTGACAATCATTCATCATTCATTCGTTATTGCTCATGTTTTTTTTTCTGTTACTTCTGATTACAAATTATTAATAAAATTCAGAATTAATTATTTTTTTAACTCTTATCACAATTTTTTTAAACTCATGATACATTTCGTGTTGTTAAGAAAAGAAAAAAGAATTAAATAATTTATTTTTATTAGGTAAATTATATAAAAAACTAATCACAAATTCAATATGGATGGCTACTCTTTTGACTAGTATATATATAATATTAAAGATATATTCAAAACAGATGTTATTGGGGAGAAAAATATATATATATTTATATATATTAATTGTTTACCTATCATTTGTTGCAACGAAATTTTTTACATACATTTTGCATATGTAAATACAGTTTTTTAACTATATTTTGGCACATTAATTAAAGTTGTACAGGAATTTTTTGTACTAAAGGTTATACAAATAATGACATATATTTTTACCACAGCTTTGGATTACACACTTGCAATATAAATAAAAAATCATATTTTTTTTTAAATTATTCTGGATTTCATACCAGGTTATAATTAATACAGATATATACATACATCAGTAACAATTGTACAGTAACTGGTCTACTTCTTTTACTCGGCAGATGGCATGCTGTTCCTATAAGGAGGTCTGTAGAATCTTGACGTCATACGTCGGTAGCTTCTCCTTTCAGGATATCTCTATAGATGGTCGCATCCCTTCTCTAGTCAGTTTGTTATCGAAAAAGGAATGATTGTTTTCAAGCTCTCACTCTTATATTTTGCTAATGAAAACAAAAACAAAAAATTATCTTAAACGATTTTATCAACACACACACACAAATAAAGATAAATCAGATAAAACAGTAATGTTTAATTTATCGTTAATATAATTATGCATAGCAGATGCAATCTGAATATATCCTTGATAAAAGTAGAAATAATATGAATTGCCTTCAGCAAATTTTCCATTGACCTTGTTTATGTGCAATTAAACAACTCATATAGAAATCAAATAAATATGATATATTCTTTAGAAGAAATTCAAAATATGCGTAACGACATATAAAAAATGAAAATTAATTTATATAAAAAAAATTTTTTTTATTTCCCCAATGGCCTTATATACTGCGAGTTGACATATCTAAACCATCGCTGGTTTGATTTCAAGGTTAATATGAAAGCTATTCAAATATATTAACTCAACTCCGATTAACCGTACGCAGGTGGTAAGAAACGAATGCCAAATTAATTAAGCAAATTCATCATCGTAACGAGTAAATTTAAATATATATTCACGGTAATAAAAATTTTACGCACCAAGAAATCTCAAATGAGTGCCAATCAAAACGAAAGAGATATCCCTTTATCGTGTCAGACAAGAGTGATGAAATCTGAACAATGATATGATGGATGTTCTAACACGACGATTTTTTGAATCGATAATCGAGAAAAATTTCGACAGCAACAGATGAAAATATAATTTTATCGAAATATAAATCTACTTGCGTATTTCAAAAACGAATTTTTCGCCTTATTTTGTTTTAATAACAGCGATGCATAAAAATTTTTAAGAATAAATGCTTACCTTCCAATTTGGAAATCCAAATGAAACACTGTATGTGTTTCATTCTTCAACTTATATTAACAACTGCAGCTGCATTCAGTAATAATGGGATACCGCACGGGAATCCATTTGCACAACTTCTTTTGATTCCAGTTCTGGCAATGCCATCTCAATACGAGTTTGTTAACAGACTTTCGAGGTTTGCAACTCATACCACGTGGAAACGAGCATGATCCGGAATTGGTGCAATTTCCTTCGCGAATCCAACGTGGCCAGAATCGAACACCTAAATCCTTCCAACGATATGTAACAGGACAATACGTGTAAGCCCAAAGGAGTTGCTTAAACTTTCTTCTCATTTTCTTTCCTACTTTCATTCTTACTCTACTCCCGTCAGGAAGTTGAATATTATGTAGTCTCAAATGACGTATCTCGTTCGGCATATTGCCTACAGGTACGAGGCGTCCTTTCTTATTCCTCCGATAGCCCAGTTCCACGGTCCCATTGGGATGCAGGAGGTTTTCCACCGGTCTCTGTTCACTCATAAATCTAGAGTCGTAATTTTTGCCCATTTTGTCTCTCAAAACTTTCACGTTTACCTCTTCGGGTTTTGGATCGTATATTTTGTCTGGCGGTTCGATCAAATCCATGACTGGTAAGTCGTGAGACGGAGAAGGTCTTATCCCACCCTGAAGACGACCGTATCTCGACGGTGTGGGCAGGGCTCCGACGAGCGACACCGCTGCGACTAACCATACCGCCGCCGTTCCTCTTTCGTGCATCGGTATGGTGAGGACGACAGACACTGTGGTGAGTGTGGTGCGTGTGCTGTGATGAGACTGGCCGAGTTAAGCTTGAACTCGGCGTGTGAGAGCGCTGGCGTAGCACCTCCCAAACACTCTACCGACTTGTGAGCCTGTAGATAGAGAGAGTAAGAGTGAGAGAGAGAGGAGGGGATAAGAAATGCTCCCCTCCCAGTCTAGACGCCGCCGATCCTCCGAGCATTCACCAACGTCGCTCACGTGAATGGAGCCAGGTAGTCCTGATGGTTTGCACGTGTTGACAGAAGCTTAAAGGTAACATAAAAGATGCAGCTTCGACACAAAATCAGTCTGATTTTTTCAAAAACAATTAATAAAAATGCAAAAATAACACTTTAAAATAATCATTTTTATATTTTAATCGAACGTGTTTATGAAACGGATACGCATCAAATTCCAACTTCTTTACAGTTTAACCAAACTCGTAAAATAAAAATTACTTCCACATAAAAACGCAAAACTATACTGACCTATTTAACTTTTAATATTGAAATCTTTCCAATTAAACACCGAACTGATACGTTATCACTTTCAAAATGCAAACAAAATCTATATAATTTGAACTTCCAATTTTCCTATTAAAATAATGCATTCTAATGCAAGTTTTAAAAAAGTAACAGAACCCATTTAATAAAGTTTTAGAAAAATGAATAGGAGCTCCATTAACCGGCTTTTTCTACCTTGAAAACTACTTATTTTAATTTATGCCCTTAGGCATAGTCAATTTTTTTAAAATGATCTACAAACTTACTCTTAACAGGTTATCGTTCTTCGTATTTTCCTATATAACTTGTTGGCATCTGTGTCAACAAGACTAGCGAGGAAGAGCCGTTTACGATATCGATTCTTTTCATTTTTAATTAGTTATCGATTTATTTAATATGAGAGAATAAAATCCTTCTGCGATATAAACCGAGAAAAACATTCTCAATAATAATAATAATAATAAATCAGTAATAGAACTTTTCTTGCGCAGTACAGAAGTACTTTTCTGACGTAAAAATTGTCAACAAGGTTGTTTATGGGATTTGAAATCCATTAGAGTCGTATCTCCGGTTTCCGATGGAGTTGTTGGTGTCTCCAGTTGTATATCAACGTGACGTGACCGTCATTGTGAGACTGTGAGCTTGTAATTATTGTTTTCACAAGTATTGTAGACGCATTAGGATCCGAGATAATTTTGTTTCCTTTGACATATGTTAACACAGTTGTAGGATGAGTGAATAATAAGTTTATTATAAGAAAAAAAAAACATTCTCACTGAATAATTATTATGCATTTTAGTAGAATATATACTATACTTATGAAATAAAATTTAGTTAATAATTTCTTTAAAGTCGCAATCATCCGTAATTTGTTTCTCTTCTTTAACTTTTAATATTCAAAAGAGATTTATTACTTTTAAAGATTAGATAATATCCGTGATATATGAGGCAAGAAAAAATTAAATTAAATGAAGAAGATACTACAATATAGTTTTTTATCTGATGCAGAAGAGTTATTAAAGCTATTTCAAAAATTGAAAATTTAAAGATAATTTTTTCGAGTAGAATCTCCATGAATACTCCTTCCATTAAATTTCTGAATTATATCCGTCGGACGATTAATAAAAAAAGAGTTTTTTTTTTCTTTTTAAATTTATCGTTTATCCGGTTAATTTATTGAGATAGATAACTGGAACCATTGCCTAAAATTCTGAAGCGAAGCTATTTTGCTTAACTTAATTATATAGAATATATATATATATATGTAAAAAATGAAATCCATTAACTTTGTAATATACTCTTGTGAGATAATTTATTATTTTCCAGCAAAAGAATTAAAAAAACGGCTATTAAAAGTCTAAATTAGTTGGAAAAGAGATAAATGAACAATTTCATTTCAATTTAGAAATATTAATGAAGCAGTTAACGAAGTTTTTACCGATTTGCTGCACGAAGTTATTTCAGAAGCCAAACTACGAATATATACATTTTTTTTTTTTTTTTTTTTTTTTTTTTTTTTTTTTTTTTTTTTTTTTTTTACGAATATATACATTTTTTTTTTTTTTTTCATTTACCGATTCTTTTGTTTACGGCTGTATTTTATTTATTAAGATTTAAGCTAACAATTCGTTTTTGGCCCGAAAATAAATGTATCCACACCTATTTTTAGGGTCAGGTCTACCACACTTTAGGTCAAGTAACTCAAGTTACTAAATATCTCATCACTGACGTGTACAAACTAAGAAAAATACATATTAAATTACTGATTTTATTTATTCCGTATTCTCTTTTTTGTTATGTTATTAAAACTCCGTACTGTTTAAGATCTCAAAACATATCGAAAGAGTTTATTAAATAATTTTGCTTAAATAAAACATTATAGAATATGGACCAGATTTAAAAAAAAATTACTTACAAGCATAATTAAAAGCATTATTATTTAATAAATTCGTTGGGATTTAAGTTTTATCGTAGCGCATGAAACGTTTGCTTAAAAATTACTTACAAGCATAATTAAAAGCTATTTAATAAATTCGTTGGGATTTAAGTTTTATCGTAGCGCATGAAACGTTTGCTTAAAAAATCAATTTGTTTGGATAATTGTGTGTGTGATAGTGTTGGAGTATATCTGTATTCAATGTCTTGGAGCTGTTTACAATATAATCTTGGAGCCATTCGATCCTGTGACTCAGGAACCACCTATAGAAACATACTAATAATGTGTACGGAAATAACCGAGAAGGTCACAGAGTCACGAGACAGGTTCTTTCATGACGTCATCTTTATTACTATCAACAAACTTTTTTTTGGTAAGTACTAAAGGGTGTTTATGATTTGAGAGATTAGTTTTCATCCAATCGATCAGCTCAATGAGAAGACAAACTAATTAACGAAGTTGAACTTCTTCCAATAGGACTTGTTCTACTTATGGGAATTATGACAGACTGCGTGAGGTCGCTATGAGCAAATAGAAGTTGGTTCGATGGAATCCATCCATGTAATGAGAACCATCTCGCGGTGTTTTGTGAAGTGCCACTCACACCTTATCACGTCACTTGATCTCTCATTACGTCAAGCGACTATTTCCCACTGCAGTGACACATGCCGGGTACATTAAAGAGGCCTTGAACGATGAATTTTAAGGTTCCTGGACGTTTTTTATACGCTGTTCTTTTTTACTGAGTAGCTTCTGTGCACAGGCTATTGTCATTAAGAGCAAATCAAATACATTGTATAGATATAGATATCTTTAAACGAGAAAATGAAACCATTCGTGTGGGCGAATTGTTCAGATATCATTGCCCACTTTGAGCACTGTAATTTAATTTTGATTCCGTGGGATTTATATAACCTATGAACCGTAAAAAAATACCAATATTCTTTACAGTAATTTAAAATATAAAAGCAATTTGATAACTGTTCCTTCAATTATAGCGATCATGTAAGGAAAGCGGCACTTAATTAAAACTATTAGTTTAGCATAGAGGGAATGTAGATTTGGAAACAGCTGTTATGCCAGAAACATTAGAAGGATATTTCGTTTTTTAAATCGCTATTGTTCGACCTTTGATACGCCAACCCAAAGGATTAATGTGCAGTTTAATTTGTCCCAAATTTATGTGGAATTCGACGGATCATTAAAAATATAAATAAGGAAAAATTAATTATATTTTATTCCTAATGAATTTGGAGGAAAAAAATTTCTCTCTTGGCAAACATTGGTATGCAAACAATCGCTAATCTGTGTTATTTGGTGCAAATATTAAGTGCAGGATCCGAGGAGACTGCATCGTGCATCCATATAATAGAGAAGAAAAAACACGATCTCTGGTCCACGACCCCTACATTACTTCGCGCCTCAAACAATCTGTGTACCTCAACACTGCCAGGTTTCGCTGCCCACCTTTGGCGCCAGCCTCGCTTTCGGCACCCGCCATACTCCAAAATTTCCCACGCAGATACTTCGATGACAAACTTCTTCAAAAAGGAAAGGAAAAAAACGAAAAATAATAATATCCTCTTAGAATGAAGAGTTGGTGAACCACAATGACAATGATTTACTAGGTGATATGAGGCCGGGAGGCTGAATGACCTTTAACCTCTAGTGACTGGATGATCAGAGAATGCCGGCTGTCAGACCCTCCCACCCCACCCAGAGAGACATGACTAGCTGGCGCCAAACAATCAGACACAACAGACAGGTCACCCCGTCTCTCTCCCGTGATCTATGATGTAATTAAATGTCAGCAATCTTTGGCGTCAGACCTACCTGTAGGTCCCCCAATAGGCCTTGGCGGCGCGGCGCCCCCCTTAACCTCGTACTTGAATCGTAGCCTTCGGGTTATCATTACAAGTTGGTCCGGTCTTCATATAGTCGGCTGATTTATAATATCTACTAAGTTTATCTGCCACGAAGCATCCTTAACTTTATTTTACTGTAAGCTAGCAGACTATAACAGCTCCATCTTGCGCATTTCGATGTTATCTCTTGTACCATCTCCAAACTAAGAAAGGTTTGCATTGTTGTTCTTTTGTCAGCACTAAATTATAACTTTCTGGTTTTGTCGCGAAACTTATCATCAGTTATTTTTCTTTTCTTCTGATAATCCAAATAACTTCGGAAAAAAAAGAGAGAGAGAAATATTTATGTCATAAGTTACTTTATAATGGCGTTAAATTATTTTAAATTGAATGTTTAACCTGTTAATTAACATTAATTTAGATAGATTCAATTTACTACATTATAAATCTTATTTCTCGTCTCGTAATCATACTTAATTTTCAAAAATTAAATGTAGGCGATACAGTTTCGAACATTTTGTAAATACAAATGTTCAATTTTCTGTTTCGTCATGCTATTTAGTACATAAATTTGCACCTTTCTAAAATAGTTGGGAGCGGCACGGATCTGGTCTTAGAACTCTCACCGACTCTCCCGTACAAAGTGCTAAGCGTTCTAGATGAAAGTGCCTAGACGGGTGCTAAATAAATGCCTTAAGCCCACTTTGATGATATAGCATTAAATTCCTGCGCCCCAGGCGGCCGCCTAGATAGCTCCAAGATTGCTCTCTATACGTGTGGCAAAGAGATTAGAACTACTGATTACCGTGTATACTGCATCTAATTTAGGAAAATTCTAATTGCATCTATATTTGGTAGACTAGATAGAAACCGTCAGCATTGCTTAATACTGTTGGTTAACCTTATGTTAGTAAACAAGGAATTATTCGCTTGATAACATGATTTGATAACTTTTTAAAATTTTTTATATTCACAAAAGAAACTAATAAAATCTATAACTATTTATAAAATATCGCATTAATTTATTTTTTAATAAATTAATAACTTTTCTGATAAAACAAAATACATATATATAGGCTATATAAATTATTTGTGATCTGTCTGAAAAATTAGAATTTTAATTTTGTTAAACTTATTATTATGTTTTGTATTAAACTTGATTCAGGAATAAATTCTAACGATTACTGACAAAATATCGATTAGTAAAGCTTTATGAAGAAAGCATTGATGACTTTAATATATGATATTGTTTTTGGTATACCATAGAATATACTCTAAAAGTCTATTTATTCATAAAAATTTCTCATTAAAATTTAAAAATTTATTATTATAATAAAATAAATGGTTTATTTTATCCTCTTTTTTTTAAAAAAATTAATTAATTCATTAAAATGATTAAACAGTTTATTTAATAAATTGCAAAGAAATGCTATAAAATTTCATTACTGATAAGTAAGAAATGCGTTTTCTGTTAGTACAGTCTATATTTTGAAATTTATGAAGTGTTATTTAAAAAAAAGAAAGCTTTATATTATCTTTCTAAGTATGAATAGGGAACAATAGCAAGATATCTTACGCACCTAACTTTCTTCTTTTATGATTCAGACAACGGTAAAAGGGAAAGACTGTCCACAAAACCAGAAATTCACACCTATTCAATTTTACCCTAATCCTTGGATTTACTCTGTGAAAAATTAGACCAGAGACTGGCGCCGGTCCCTGCGGCGGGTAGGAGGGGCCAAAACAATTCTCTTCTTCTCCTCCTTACTCCCCCACATTTTTGCAACTAACCCTGGAATTCTTTCTTTCGCATCTTCTACAAAAGTACGATCGTGACTGTTCGTTGGGTGGCTTGGATTAAAGCGACGATGAATTAAAACGGAATCTATTCTCTTCGTTCTTTTGTGTTAACATTTCCATTAACATTATTTCACTAGTCACTCAAATTTTGATGCGCATACACTTTTCAACAGACTAAAATCATAATGAACTTTTTTTAAAGAATATATTATAGTTAAGCATCAGAGTTTAATGATTTCTGTACAAAAATTAAAATTTTTTTTATAGTTACTATCATATAGCAGGAATTAAAAAAAATCTAACTTTATCTATTTTGTGGATGATAAATTATTTATCATCACTAATATTATCTAATTTCTTTCAGCAATTTATTGTAAAGTATATAACATACTTCTACCAATTAATATCAAATTTTTAATAATTTATTAACTTTAAAATATATTTTTAAGATTTTATACTTTCTAATATTAAATTTTAACTATTAAGTTTATTTAACTGGACCGATATTGATTAAATATAAAGAGATTGTTACGTTAATGATATTTACAAACCAAACTTTTCTCGTAAATGATTAAATAATTAGATATAAAATTAAGAATAAAAAGAAAAATATTGTAATCATTAAAAATAAAAATAAAAATTCTGAAGGAAATTCTTAATTCACAAACCGCTTTAAGAAAAGAAAAATTATAGATTAATGTTTTTTATCCGAACCATATTTAGAATTTTATGATATCAAATCGAAGTAACTGCTTTAAAAACTTTATTTTAATCGCAACGTTCGATATTTTTCCGTTTTCCTAATTTTTTTTTTCCGATAAGGGAATGGCTTTTAGATAATATAACTTAATGATAAAAATCAAACTTGTGATAATGATACCATAATCTTTCGTTGATATGGTTTGCCTGAAAAAATATTACTTAAAAAAATAAAAAAACTATACGTATAATCTTTAAATAAATATACAATCTATTATTTTAAAATAAAAAAAAACATATCTTGAAAAATGGCTGATATATAGGCCTATTATATAGTCTAAAACATTCAAAATAGAAATTTGAATGTTTTTTAGTTCAGTAAAATAAAAGGGTATCAGAGAAACATCGTGGCCAAATTATGAAACAAGATCTATTATAGTTGTGACCACCAAACTAGCTTAGACTTACAAGTTAGTGTAAACCTAGTTTCTATAATGGGTCCTATGAATCTTGGATACAGACAAGCTTTCTCCAATTCTTTAGCCTGGAGCCAAATGTTCCTGTTCACTTTCTAAAGGTGTCAATTTAGATATCTCTTGGCATGTCAAAAAATAATAGGCCCTATTCCGACTTTTCTACATAAATATCGGCATTAATAAAAAATGATGCTTGTTTCGAAACAAAATATTCAAATCTGTAAAAAATAAGAAAATATTCATATTGGAAATATTCTTTTTTTTTAAATAAATATTTAATATTACAGTATTATGAATGATATAAATTTAGTATTTTATATAACGATTCTTGATTAAAATATAGTGATAATCTTATTTCTTCTTAACTATTTGTTTATAACTTTTTAGTATTATAATATTAAATTCGAAAAACGGAGATAAATTGCATAAACATTCAAGACAAGTTAACATAAATATAATCGCTTAATATATTAACTATAGGTGTATTAATAATACTGCTCATATTTTTTCCTTATCTCTCATATTTATCCATTTCTCATAATCCATTCACAACTTCATTAAAATCAAATAAAATGAATTTTTTTAACTTTTGAAAAAAACGTTTACAAAGTTTACTTCTAAACTATCGTTTGTAGAGAATAGGATTTAGAAAATATAATTATCAAATATCGAAAAAAATGTAGTTTTTTTTAAATAATCTATAATTATTTTGCTACTTATTTTTTTAAACAAAAAATTCTGAATAAAAGAAGCTATTGCTATAATTTTATAAAACTTATAGTTTTTTAAAAGAAAAATTTAAAACTAATAATTTTCTATGAACTAAATTTAGTGTGGTGGTGTGTTAATTCAATGCTAAAACAGAATTTACAAAGATAAATAAATAAAAATTTATAACGAAAATTTTTATAGAGAGGGATGCTTTAATGTTTAAAGAAAGTTCAAAAAAATAAGATCGGGAGATGAGGTTAAATAAAAAAAAAACAGTACAGTACTTAGGAATTATATTTGAATATGAGATTAAGTTATCATTGTCTGCGTTGAATTGCTTGCAAGATGTGTGGAAACAGTAGGATTAATGTTTTTTCTACATAAAAAAATCGTTAAAGTAGCAACAAAAGGTTATTTAAAGGATTTGTCATAGCGCGATATGTTTTCATAAGCCGTAACCACACACATAAATTACAAAGGTTTATGAAAATTTGGTTCATCATTCATTCTATAATCTTGATTTAACTCCAAGCAATTCTCGTATTCTCGTACATTACAGTATTTGTAAATTGAAGAAAATTTGGAAGAGAGATCAGTTTCATCCGACTAAATATTTTTTTCTAGATTACATCATATAAAAGTAGGATATAATAAATACTGTACTTTGTTATCTCGAAACATTTCTTTAATATTATAGGAAATAATAAATATTTTGTGTAAAATTTATATAATATATACTGTACATATATTATACAAATTTTAAAGTGAGCTGAAATAAACTATTGCACTAATTTTTCTTTAATTTTTTTGGTATTATATATGTCGCTTTTAAACTATTATTTATACATATTAAAAACTAAGAAAATATGAAATATTTCAGTTATTGACAGACTTTTTAGACTCTTTAACTCAATTACAATTATGCAAATCTGTAACTATGAAAATATTTTGCAAATAACTTATTAAAAGTGTTTAATTTTGAAGAAACAACTTTGCGCTCATTACAAATAAAGTTATTTAAATACATATCCACTTCCCAATTAGATTCCAAACTTCAATATAATTTAAAATAAAATCCATATATTGATCTTTATATTATTTATATATTGTACTTCGAAGTTTTTTATCAAGAAATTTTCTATTTTATGCGAATTTACATAGTTTTTCCCACATGTAATAAGAGCGATTGTGTCACTATATCTAACGATGCATTCAACAACTCTCCAGGAATATTTTTAAACATAAAGACTGACACTTTTACAATAATAATAATAGAATATTATTTCAATTTTCTACTTACTAAACGAGAATATAGATTTACTCCCTAATAGTTTAAATATACCTACAATATACATAATTATGAAAGTTAAATTAATTTAATTAATTGCATAAAAATAACATAAAGCTGCTACGATTTTCATGAAACAATGAGAAGATTGCATTTATAACTTAATTTATTTTAAATAATTTTAAGTTTTTCTGAAGATCATTAATTAATTTTAAAAGTTAATACAACAATGCGAAGTTGAAATCGAATTTTTTATTAATTCAGTTGCAACAGATACGCATTATAAATCTGTTAAAGAAGTTATAAATTGGAAAAAGTCGAGTTAAGCAAAATATATGATCATAATAATTCATTCATTCTAAAATATCATTAAAAGATAATAAATTAATAAAATAATAATAACAATAAAAAATTAATTAAACT
>AYEL01080144.1:0-139046 GCA_000484575.1 Olivierus martensii
CAATTTATTATTTTTAAAATTTAAATTATAGAATAAAAAAATGATCTAAAATTAATTGTTTCTTTTAATGCAAATTCATAAAATTTAATTCGATACAGTATAATAGAAGTTCTAATTATGAAAATATATTTTTCATAATTAGTGACAAACAGAAATTAAATATTAATCCGGAATAAAAATAAATAAATAAATTTTATAAATAATCTTTAGATGCTTTGAATAATAAAAGAAATCAGTATAAATGAAACTTTACTAGCATTTATTATTACTGTAATAAGCTTTATTTTTATGAATATTCAAAATATTTATACCGAAAACAAGCTTGAATCTAAGATAATTCAATGATGATATACTGAAATTATGATATACAAAATGTTAAATATAATTCCTTTATTTCAAATAAAGCTTTCAGTATTGCAACAGATTTAAACAAAAATAATTCTGATCAAATATTGCATTATTAAATTTAAGCTACTTCGACTTATTCACTTAATCTATAAAATGAAAAATATCCTCGAAGTTAGTACCGTAATGCAAATTAACATGAAACAACATGCTGTTTGGGCGACTTAATAATTAAACTTGTAACATAACTGGTAGAAAGAAAATTCAGAATTGATTTGACGATAGCAATAAATAACAAGGATGGTGACTAACCGCCTATGAAAGAACAATGGGATCAGTGGGACCACAGACGAGTTTTTATTCCTTTACCGACTTTCACGGATTATATATAAAGCCGAAATACAGTTTAGATATTGTGGTCGCAGGGACATTAAGTCAACTTAACAACCCTGTACCGGAACTCACAAGGTACTAAAACACCTCCGCCGTGACATACCACAATCACTGGGTATGTATCCTTAGGGGACCAACTTAGGTGCGAATACGGAGACTGTCTTCTTGTCCACTAATGGCCCCACTGGGTGGGAGAAGTTTAAAAGGTGGATTGTACCCCATCAGTGCTACTGGGTGATGGGCAGTAGCCGGCCTGGGTGTGGTTGCAAGGGAAACCCACACAACCGGAACCATGCTGTCTTACGGTGGGGTGGAGCCACCTCTGCGTGGGGTGAGACACAACGTTACTTGGAAGTCGGGCGACAAGAGAAACTGAGGGGAAAAGAGCACCCCTCCCTTAAATGACTTAGGAGCGTCTGGGGAGAGGATTAGTGACAAAACTGTATAAGATAAAACTTTCACATATAATTAACTAGTTACGTATCCGTTTCAAAATGGGATGAAGGCAATATGTCATTACTTAACTTTTAATTTTAAGCTTATAAAGACCACAAAAGCACCGATCTAGGCAGGAAATAATCAGTCTTTATTAAAAATGAAAAATGAATGATAAACTATTCGACTTTTATATTCTAAAATAATTATAATGATAGCGATAAAAAATGAAATATTTTTTTTTCATTTTCTTTCTAATTATAAAATATATTTTTAAAAATTATATATACATACATATTTACAAATTTACAACCCACAGCCATTGCTTCGAAAGAGAATTTAAATGAAATTAAATTACTAATTTCCTTCAAAATTGTTAAAATGTTTACTGATAATTATTATAAATGTTGCAAAATTTTTGAAATATATCTAAACTTTAGTAATATACCTTATTTTGCAGCAAAATTACTATTATATTACAAACAACAACTCATGTTTCCACGATTTTCTGTTTGAAGAATAATTTATTTTATTTGCATTCCAATAACATTAAAACATAGGTTCTAATTTATAAATTTCAAAGAATCCTTCTGATCATCTAAAATAAGTTTGAAAGATGATATGCATGTTTCCATACATATATATATTTTTTTCTTTTAATATAGAAGTCTATAATTAGAAACTTCAGCCTAACCGAAATGATTAATTTTTTTAGTTTTACTAAACGTGCCCTTGGTTTAAAACAAACAATAAAATGATCTGAATCCATTAGCAGTATATAAAAACATTGTATTACAGTTACATAATGACCTATTTATGATTATTCCTGCAATAATTTAAGGATTTGATTCGAGTTTTTTTTATGTTCGACGTATAATATTTGATATAATTACAGTACAATTCTCTTAAATTTTCTGGGTGTTAAATTAATTTTTTTTTAATCCACTTATAATTAAATATAGAACTGATTAAATTTTTATTGCTATTACATCGATTCTAATTACAGATCACGTGTTTGGATTCTTGAATGAGTTGCGTGGAGCCACCCACTGAACTTGTGATTATTTTGTTCTCAAATGACTGGTCGCTTATAAATCATGTTGACATTAATTAGCTTAAAAATGTTAAAACAATCGATTAAATATTTAGATTATTTGTGAATTATGTTATAGTCTGTAAATTCTTCTTATAAACGATTGGAATTTGGTATTCTGATCGATAGTCTAACGTCACATCTGTAATAATAAATCTGCTATTGAATTTCATTTATTGAAATTTTTATTTTAAGTTTTCGATCAATAGCATGAAGATTTATTTCGTGTCTTGTTTTAGAATGAACCACTGTATCCAGTTAACCGAAAAAAAATCTAATTTGATCACGGTTTTAATATTTTGTTTACATTAATATGTTTGATTCTTATTATTCGATTGTGGAAATCTGAAATTGTTTTAATGCCTGTCAAAGTAAAACAGAATTACTGTATTTAAAAATTCCATTATACAAAAGTTATATTTGTTTGGATTATAATCCAATGAATTATGTTAAATTTTAGTGCTTTTCTTGCTCTAGCTTTTCTTATTAACTTAAATCCATATAAATGACGCAATCAAAACTATGAAGATTTATTATATACGTTATTCAAATGTTCTTGTTTTGAAACTGGACAAATAGCTTGTTAAATTTCTTATGAATTAAATGGGAATAATTATTATAGAAGTAATTTTCTATAATATCTGAAAACTTTTCGTGTAAATGCACTCATACAATCGAATTAATATGTATCAAAATAAATTCTATGCCAGTTTTCATTTATTAGGTTATTAAACTTTTATGTTTATTAAATATTCTAATGCTGATTTATCAAAACAATGATTAGAAAATTATAGGTTTATTATAAAATATAATACAATTGAGGCTTGTGAGATAAAATTTTTGTATATCGTTAATTATCTGTAGAGATTTTCCTTTATAAAAATGCTTAAGATTTGCTTTATTAAAATGTTATCTGAAAGCAAGCGAGGATTACTTAGAAATTAATCATTAAAGATGGCTATGTAATCGTATATGTTTTTCTGTTCTAGAATATCTAGATAATAAAATTTTTGCTGTCTAGTGAGGAATAATGATGGTGAATAATAAACAAAATATATAACCAATTTAGTGTCTAAGAGAAGTAATATGTCGACTACTGAAATTCAAAATTAGCATAAAAAAAATCCAATAAACTATCAAGGCATTCAGAATAATATGCCGACTACTGAAATTCAAAATTAGCATAAAAAAAATCCAATAAACTATCAAGGCATTCAGAAAACTGTTGAATTGGCAAATAGCCCTTTTTAAAGAAAACAAAAACAAAGAACAAATAGATAAAATATAAATTGACTTAGAATTTATCATTCGAAAGAATAAAAATGTCAGAAAAGAAAAAATTGATACTGTAATATTAAAAATAAAACTATTTCATTTTTCTTTAGGAAAATGTAAAAAAAAAAATTGAGTTGCATATAAGTCAATATAAATAATTCAAAATCTTATAATATTTCGAAACTTTAAAATAGAATTATTTTCCAAATTCTCGTAACAAATTAAATAAAGTAGTTAAAAACAGGATACGTTTGATTTGACATCATTCGCTTTATTAAAAAGGAAAAACTGATCGTAAAAGATTTAGAACTGATCAATCTATCCAGTTTCAACTAACCTAGTTAATTGAAATTGGATAGACTGAGTACAGTAAATAGATTGAAATGATTAGCTCGGATAGGGCTGATGCGATTAAAGTAACTTACAGAAAACAAATCAATATTGTCATAGATACTCAAACTATTTCAAAATTTAAATTTTTCTTTAAAATGTCTGTTAAACAGAAGAAAAATACGATTTATAATCACTGCATATACGAATTAGATTTAAATGTCAAATACTGTAAATATATGCTAAAAAATCAATTCTGTAAATAATATTTATCTTATGTATTTATTAATAATAACAAAAATGGGATTTGCTATTCATAATATGAACTAAATGCCTTAAATTTTCTCATAATCTTGGATTTTTTTGAAGCATGAAATTACTTACTCTTTGTGAATCAATATCAGATCAATTTTTATCGTTGTCAAAATAGTTTAAATCAAAATCACTTATAATCAATTTCTCAAGCTATCGATATATTTTTGATTATTATTTTTTAATCGACTAATAGATATTTTTAAAACATGATCGAATTGCACAATCACAGAGAGTATTGATTGTAAAAACTTATAAAATATTGTACACTTTATTATAAATAAATAGACTAGCAATAAATGTAAATTTTTTTCTGATATCAAAAATTCTTTATTAATAGTTGCATTGGATCAAATGATGTTTTCTTATTGGCAAATATTGCATTTGATGCATCCTTTTCTCTAAGTTTTTGCATATTTTACCAGTATATAAAATGGCATTAATAATATAGTTATCACATATAGAATTAAGATTCTGCTTGGTTATAAGGATTTATTTTCTGCGAGATTGTCCAAATTAATTTTCATCTGCACATTTTTATCTAGGAGAAAAAAAAATATTAAACTCAATCTGGTTTTGTAAACAACTCAACGAAATAAGACACGCGTAAATGCATTTCCATATACAGAATTAAGAATATTTTTAAGGATAGTAAGCCAGAATCAATAGTCGGTCCTTCATATCTAACATAAATATTCAATGAATTTTATGCGAAGATGAAGATAGAAAAAATTTCTAATAAATCTAGAACTAACTTTAAGAGAATAGCCGATCAATTAATGTATAATGTTAACTGCTCAAATAGAATAATTAGGCTCTATATAAAAATAAAAATATGTCTAAATTCTAAATAAAGAGCTTATTTAGAAATAAACATGGAATACAATCTGCTTTGTGGTGCATATGAAACACATTCATCTGTGATAACGATATTATATGGACTCGTGTCTTTATATGAAAATTATTATTCATAAAGATTCGGGAAAAACAATTAGGTTAGTTTTAAATTTAATTTTTATTAAAATTATGATGAAAGAAAAAAGATTTTCTGTAGTTAAATCGAAAATCATAAGCAGAGCTACAGGAAAGTACACATCAAGACAATTTTTGGTTCCTCGTCGATATATTTATTTTAAATATTGCTACTGATATAAAACAACATGATCACAACTTCTTGGAATAAATTTTTAAATTATAAAAGTAGAAAAATATATTTATTTTTGAATAATTAAATCCGATTTGTGAATTGTTAATTTTTCTATCAAAATACTCTAATAATTTCTATAAAAAAAACTGTAAAAATTGAAAGGTGGTATAAAAAAATTTAAATTTAATTAAAATCATTAAACTGTTAATATCAAATTAAATTTCATATTAATAATTTAGCGATATAAACAAATTTAATTTTAATGCAATTATCTCAATTATGAATATGTACTGTATTAAAATGATAGTGTAAATTAAAGTTATCTGATCTTTAGCTAAATTCTTATATTCTAATCCGACAACTATTAGATGATAATATTCTCACCATAAAAAATATTTTATAAATATATAATATGATATTTTTATAGTTTATTAAGTTTAATTTACTATTTATATAAATGCTAAATAAAGTTTAATAGGTCTATTATAACAAAATGGACAAATATCCATCATATTTAAAACCGGTTTCAATCTATGTAGACATATTTAAAATGTTAAAAGTATACACTAACATTTTTTTTTACTTACTAATATGCAAGATAAAAATCTAAACAAGATGGCACTGAAAAATATTACTATTTATATAAATGCTAAATAAAGTTTAATAGGTCTATTATAACAAAATGGACAAATATCCATCATATTTAAAACCGGTTTCAATCTATGTAGACATATTTAAAATGTTAAAAGTATATACTAACATTTTTTTTTTACTTACTAATATGCAAGATAAAAATCTAAACAAGATGGCACTGAAAAATATAACTTTGCGTTTTGAAGGAAACACAATATTTTTGAACTTTAACATTTACAGGAAAGTTGTACTCTTTTTGTTTTGATCCTTTTATCGGTTAAAAGTGGCTTAGGAAAAATTAACGATTGTGTTTTAGTCAAATATTAAATTTTAATATATAATAATATAAATTTACAAACACGTAAAATTTGTATTACGTATTGCTTCGGTGAAATTAAACTGTTGCTCATTTTCAACAGCATAACAACTTCATAATAAGAAATAAGATAAAAAATAGCATAAAATTTTTTATATTATTATTTCATTATTATATTTTCGCACATTTTTGTAAGGATTTAGAATTTTTACAACTAAATTTACGTAGAAAACTATGGCATTTCATTATTCTATAGTATATCATTGCCAAAATGTTTAAGCAAACCGGTTTTCAGTTAACTTCATATATGGCCAGTTCTGGTGCACTGTACGTTATTATACCTAATTTGTTTGATTAAACTATATTCATTAAAAATTTTAAATTGATTTGCGAGCGTTATAAATACTGTATTATATTTAAATGAATAAAAATATTTTCGAAATTTTTATCTAATTGCACGTTTATCCTTGTTTTAAATGGTTCGAGAATGAAGAAAAAGCGAATTTATTAGACAAGTGTGATCGCTGTTATTGCCTCAAGGGCAATACTTTTAATTATTTAGATCGATGTGGATTTTAATTAAGGGGGAAAAAACTAGTAAATTAAATCAAGATTCTCTTAGTTAAGCGTGATGAAAGGACATAATTTTCGCGTATTGGTCTTTCTGTCAGAGATATGATCTGTAATACATAATTTTGTTATAAATTGTTAATTTTGCTTCAACAAGAAAAAATAAATAAATAAATAAATGTTGACAGGCGATAACCTTCATTCCATCACAAAGAAACCAAGGCAAAAAGCTAATGCTAACGAGGCAGAGTCCATTCACATTGACAAGAGCAATAGTGTGGGAGTAATTCATTCGTGCGACTTTTTATGACTAGTTTAATGTTCAACGTGGCCCATTTTTAAAAGAAATTGTGACACCTGGAAGATGGTTAACGACTGTTTCTATTTTAGTTCAGACAAATAACAATGACTTATTAATAGTTATTTAGAGCTAAATAACAATTTACGATGGTAGTAATCGCATTTAATCACGCATTTCTGAATTATTATTGATTTTAAACTGTAATATGTCCGTATAAAATAAATTAGGAAACCAAAACAACAGGAAATAGAATCTGAATGGGAAAAAATAAATCTAAATTTGACATTAATCAAAATCACTAAATGGTCAGTCTGTGTTTCAATGAAGTGCAGCTTGTCAGATATGAAATATAAGATTATGAATACACACACACATATATATATATATTGGATTAAGTTTCAACAAAGTTCTCAATTAAAGTTCAAAAGTGATAGTTTATTTAAATTAGATCACGCTGAATTTTTATTATTATTTTTTTTTAATGTCAAAAAAATAAAATCTTTGTTCTCATCAGACAAACTTCCCTAAATTTCGAAAAATACTTAAAAACGTAAACATCTCGCGAAAATTAAGAACCTTTATAAATTTGGTTTAATGCCAATTAGAAACATTAACCATCTTTAAACTCGCATTACATCCAAATTTAAGAGATTAAATGCAGCATTAGTTTTATATCTTAAGCTATTTTCAATTGTTAAATATTTGTCTGAAAACACCAGGTGGTTGTTGCAGCATCTGCCTCCACACATTAAAACCATTTGGGTGGGTGGAAAAACGGTAAAGTACTAGTACACCCACCGTTTAATCCCACGTCTGGGTCTTGCACCTGATAGTTTTGTCTTTAAAAAGTTTTTTCGTTGAAGCCTGATCATGCAAATCTTTCTTCTGCAGTGATTTCGAAATACGCTAATTATTCAGTCACCTGCCGTTCAGCACTTGACATTTGGCACCGTCTAGTCTGAAGAAGCACTCGTTTTCAAGTAATGCTTGAGATGCTATTGATGAATTTGAATAAATTATCAAGCAAAATGTTTCTATAAATCAAATCGAAATGTTTCTGCAAACCGATTTCGATAAACAAAAAATTTAAAATTATAATTTAATACAAAATAAAATAACTTAATTTTTTAAAAGTTCGTATTAATTTATACAAACATTTATTTGATTAATTTAAATTTATTAAGTAGTTTTTTTATACCTTCAGTCAATAAATAAAAACTTATATAAGTAATAATAAATACCTATATAATTTAAAATTACACAATTAATATTGAAAATTGTATCAAAAACATTGCAAATTATTAAGAAATTAAAAGTGGAAAAATTTTAAAAGTATTATTTTTTAAATAATTTTTTTTTAATTTATTAAACTTAACTATTATAAAATATGAGATGATCAGTACTTGCAAATCTCAGTAATCGTTATATAGAATATAATCCAAATTTCAAATGATAAAATTGATAAAAATTAATTATAATTTTAATTGTTGCATATTATAACACTAAAGTGTTCAGTTTTAAATAAAGACTAAATTTGTGTCAACCTTTCCAATTTTATTTATGAGTTCCTAGATTTTTTTTAAATTATTCTTATAAATATCGCTTTAATCATGATTGAATTTGTTCCTGTTGCAGATATTTCTTCATCGTGACTCTTTCTGGCGTAACTTGCACCTACAGCATTTAACCTTTTCATTATTATAATAATTGTGATTCATATATGTTGAAACTCTTGCAGCAAAATATTGCCAGAGGCCATTTAAGATTACTACAATCAACAACAATTTATCAATGATAAATATTTTACAGAAATAGGTTACTAACTTTATAAATGTAATTATTTGTATTTTCTTTATATAAAAATTTATTTAATTATTTTTTATTTTGTTTTTCTTTCATCTTTAATAATCTGAGAATTATTAAATAATGTGTTGCAATCAATAACGTCATTTAATATAACTTCACGATGATTTATTGTTGTTAAACGTGATAATAAAATTAGTAGTGCGTAGAAATCACTAATGTTAGCTGAAATAATGAATATAAAAATAAATTTTTAAATAATAAAAAAATATATTAACGAAATTTTTATAAATGATTTACGTTACTCAATCAGAATTAACACGATAAAAGATTATATAATTATCATAAAAGATAAAACTGAATATAAAAATGTTTTTCGAAAATTATTAAGTTTGATTTTTATTAATATTTATTAAAGTATGTTCAAATTATTAAATTTTTCAATTTATAAATGCCTGAATTGCGATTTCGTCCTTCCAGTTTTGATATTTTCATATTAGAAAATATAAATAGGAAAAAAAAAGTAAAATTTTTTCCTTATCCTTTAAGTTATTCATCGAATTTAAAATTTATTAATTAAATTAAACGAATCAAGTAATAAAATTTCTTCAGAGAACACCCATTTCTGTAATTATTTAAAAAAAAAGACTGGAAAAATATAATCACTCTCTATCGAAAAAATCGATTAAAAAATAATGAAAGCATCTTTAAATATTTTTTAAATTAGATTTGCTGTATATTCTTTCTTTCTTTAATAATTTTTATGTTTTAATATGTATTAAAAATACATCATTTGTTTTTATATGGAAACTAATTCATATACAAATGAGTTTTTAAACTTCTCGTTTCGTAACTTTGAACTTTATCATAAAACCTATTAAAAATCCTAAAAATATATTCTGTTTATTCAGCATGAATTTTCACTTTAGTTTCCTTTAGCTAAACTTTTACTTTTATTTTAATTTTTAAAACGTATCAATGACTATATATATATGCGTGTGTGACTAATAAAAATGAACACATTCTTATTATAAATTCTTAATTTTTTTAAATTATATACTGTGTGTATATAGTTTAAAACATATATAAGTTTTCTGCTTATTTTTAGCAATTTTATCATCAGCAAGGCCATCACATTATTCTCCTACAGGAATTTCATGATACTGTATATCGGTAAAATATATCTGTATCACATACTTATTTAAAAAGCAGACACGAGAACAACTTTATATTTTAAAAATACCTTATACTAAAAATTTTCATAATATTAAAATAACTAAGTTACTGGAAACCAATGAAAAAAGTAGATTTTTAACTTTGTTTAAATAGTGGTTGGATGATTGCCAGACCAGCTACATAACATGATCTTCATTATAATAATTTACATTTTTAAAGTATAATAATTCTAAAGTAAAAAAAGTAATAATGCTTAGAGAAAACTGTTTCGGAAATAATTTATTTGAATAATAAAACGAATCTACAGTAGTCTTTTTCGAAGAATTGTTGGGATCAACAAACTATTTATTATTTATAAATGTAAAGAATTTGATCATCTCGATTAAAAATTCGAATATTTATTAAGTAAATCACATAAAATATTAACATCTAAAACATTATTTCAAGCAAATTAATTTACAATTTTTTGAATAGCAAGATAAAATGTATCATATATATCATAAAATTAATGTTAAAACATTCCAAATTCTGGAATGTATACCTAATTAGCTAGTAGAAAAGAGAATGTATAACTGTAAATAACAAACAAGAATTTTATTGCATACTTAAATTGTAAAACATTAAATAGAGAAAAACAAACTTTTTTGGTTTAATTATTAAGACAAATCATTAAGTGTAATGATGATGATTTGTGAAGGAATGTTTAAAATATTTGAAAACTGAGGTATTTAAATAATAATAATGAATTTAAAAAACTAATATAAAATCATTCAATGTGATTATCATTTCAAATCACAAAAATATGGCATTTTTTTCATTTAGAATATTTCATATTTATGATTTCATAGTATTTTTTAAATTTAAATTTAGAAATCATTAACTGTTGGAATTGCAATAAATATATTAACTTTAATTTTTTAAATATTTTAATAATTGAAGATGATAATATATTTCAATAATAACTGTTGTTATGAAGTATTTTTTAAAATTTATTAAGCCATATACAGTGATACCTCGGATCACGAACGTCTCGGTTCACGAACAAATCGGTCTATAAACAACAATTTCCGTGAACAAATTTTGCTTCGCTTCCAAATCAGTCTACGAACACCATTTGCAAACAAATTTTGCTTCGCTTTACGAACGATGATTCACGAACACATACGCACACAGTGCATGAAGCACATGTGACTCGCAATTCATGAACACACACGCACGGAGTGCATGGAGCGCATGTGACTCGTGACGCACAAAACCCTGCGCACAGCCTCGCCCTCAGCAGCAATTCAATTCGCCCAGCTCACATGGGTACAGTAGAGACCCAACAAGTGTTGATATTTTAGTTTTTTTCTTTATTTAATTAAATTTATCCCTTATTATGGCTCCCAGAAAAGTTAAAAGTGTTAGTGAAGATGGTGTTAAACATGCTTTCTTCTAATATTACTGTTATATTTATTTCCTTTCTGTATTATTTTCACACAAAGCCATAACATGTAAAAAATTTTTTTCTAGGATAAAAAACATATTATTTGGATTTACATTAATTATAATGGGAAAAACTGATTCAGATTACAAACTTTTCAGATTACGACCAGGATCAAGGAACGGATTGTGTTCGTGAACCGAGGTATCACTGTATTTGTTAATATTTAATTGACATTTTTTATATACATTTTATCAAATTTTATTTTGATTTAATTGAATTTTTTTAATTTTAGAGTTTAGATTTAATTAAATATATTTTATACTACAGTACTAAATTTATAAAATTATTATACTGCACAATATTTTTATTAATATTGTAATATAGTATAATTTTTGATAAAATCTAATAAAAATGCTTAATTTTTGTTAAGATTAAAAGAAAAATATTATTAATTAGAATTTTTTAAATTTATATTAATCTGTCTGAAATTTAGGGATCTCTTTTCAACCTTTTGATACAAGAGAGCTCATAAGAAAAAGAAGAGTGAATACTATATCAGAAATAGGCTAATAAATTTAACTAAATAATTATAGACAACAGTTTTGTAAATCTATCTATAATAGAATTAAGAATATTTAACTTGGATTTTTAATTTGCAATTTTGAAGATTTTATAGAATTGCAATTAGAACAACTTTTTGTGCTCAACAGAATGAACTGAATTTGGTTAAAAAGCCCACTGAAGCAAAATAAAATCTTCACACAACACACTCCTTACATACTGAAAAGAAACCAGGTAAGAAAAAAAAGGAACGAGAGTTAATAAACTTAATTTTTCTGGCATCTCCACTGTTATTGAATAGACAACAATAGAGTTTCCAATAGTATCGAACTGTATTAATTTTGATTTCACTTATGGAAAAATTTACAAAGGAGGGACACTCAAATATGCTAAGGGAAGGATATCAATTGACTATCTTTATATATTGGAAAGGAGATAAGAAAGAGAGAAAAGAAAGGATAAAATTCAATTATACAAGAGAAAACAACAGGACAACAAAAACCATAAATTCATACAAACAAAACAAATAATGCAGAAATAGAACTATTTATATATGCACTATGAACAAAACTGCAAAGATTACAGTCCAGGATCAAAATTAGACTGCTATTATGTGGTGAAGAAAGTCTTTAAGAAACAAAAAAATATCTTTGTCAGAAACAACTGATCATTAGATGAGATAGTCAAATACCTATATACTAATACACATTTTTTTGAGTTTATGATCCCTTTAGCATTTTTAATATTCAGCCTAGGAAGATTGAGATATCAATGCAAAATTTTATTTTTGATGTGCAGAATTTTATTCAAATGTGCATAATAGATTTTTTGATTTTGCAGAAAGTTTTTGATAATTACAGGAAGGCCAAAGGTCAAATTTTATGAATATGACCTTTGGCATTTGTATTTTCTTTATATTTTTAATGAAGTGTAACAAATTTTATTTTTAATAATTATAATTAATTTTATTTTAAACAAATTTCAATGTATAATTTATATTATTATTTTTCATTGTTATTTTTCCTAATTCAAATTATTTCCTAATTCATTTTAATTTTACAATTAATTGAAAATTAATTTATTTATTGGATTTTGAAAACCAATTCAATGCCTTACAATAGAACTGTCACTGGCAGGAAAGAACATGAATCTAAGAAAAAGAAATGAGATTATACAGAAATGCAAATGTTTTCAACAATGATAATCAAGATAATAATTTGAATTCTGAGAGGCCAATCTAAATTGAAAAACCAATATCAATATCAATTAGATTCACTAACAGCTGATACATCAGCATTTTACAACAAGTTACAATGTTGCTATACATACTTAGCTACAAGAAATGTAAATATCATTAGTAATAATAATGTTATAAGATTTGATGTTTGTAATCTAACTATGCAGTAAGAATTTTATCTTACACTTCATTTTCCTGACAAAATAAATTGAGAATCATTCAAATATAATTGTCATGGAAGAAAAATAATTCTTAATGATAGAAGAAAAATGAACAGTTATAATTAAGTCATTTCATCAAATCTTCATGATAAATTCAATAACTCAAGTTTTATGCATATATAAATACATATATATATTTTTGTATATATAAATATGAATTCATGATATATCAGAAAATTTCGTGAAATTACTAATTAACAGATTCAAATTAAGAAATGGTACCTGAAGCAATGTATTCAAAACAGCAGATAAAAAGTATGCAATTATTTAATTTCTTGATTTAAAATTTAATATTCTCATTATATCTAGGAAAACAAGAAACAAATTAATCATCTAAAGTAAGCAGTCTCCAAACTTTTTAATCATGCATCCATTTATCAATAAAGAAAATTAGTATACATCCCTTTTATCAATAAAGAATAATAACACATATCCATACAACATATTGTGACAATAAAAAAATATGCACTCCTGAAAATTTCTTACGTGCCCATAGGAGTGCACACACCACACTTTGGAAACCAGCACCAAATATAATATTGGGCTATATGGGCTGAGCTCAGGACTCTGCAGTCAAATATAAAAAAGAATATACTACATATAATAAATAATAACTTTAATGTAAAAGTTTTATGCAATCATGTGTTAAACATTTTATTAGATAATTTTATATGCATCTCTTTTGTTAATTCTGTTATTAAACTATGTAGCAAAGATTCAAATTTTTATATGACATTGACAACAAAACTACAAAGGATATCAATAACTATAACATTAGTGCTGAAACAAATATCTATAATAACGATATAGATCAGCAGTTCCCAACCTGTGGTACGAGTACCACTAGTAGTACGTGAGACATGACTAGTGATATGTATATAATCTTGACTTCCTATTTGTATTTGAGGCATATTTTTGTTGGTGGTACTGAAATTTTTTAATTTTGAGTTCTCAACCTTTTCATATCACTTATGTATGAAAAGGTTGAGAACCGCTGATATAGATAATACTTTTTAAAAGAATGTGTTCAGTTTAAGAAATATATTGAAATATTTGGATTACAGAGGTACAGACATGGCAACAAGGAGGGAAGGGTAAAAATTGGGAGATGATAGAGAAGTGTAATTTGTTTACAGAAATTTAGACAAGAAAAAGATGTGTATGTTTCTTTCAAAGGCATACATTATGCCTAGCACCAGCAAGTAGGCAGTTCCTATTTTATAAGTTAATTTGGATCTAAATTACTTTGACTCAATTTCCCATAGATATAATGTTAAAATCAGAGGTTTTTCAACAATGCAATTTGACCACAATAAAATTAAGTAAAGGCTAACAAAATCAATAGTTTATGATAAAATAATGATTTATCTATCTAAAGAAATGAAAATATAACCTTTAAAGTCAACCAAATTATAATAATAAAGAAATTATTTGTTATATAAATATTAAAGAATTTTTATTTTTCATTATTATTAACAGATAAGTATCTATATTATTAACAGATAAGTATCAGACAATCTTTTATACAAATGAACTACTACCATAATGGAACTGGGGAATGGAAGTTATTTACATAATATACCAATAAAACAAGTCTTGTCAAGAGTTTGTTGCATAAAAATCTGAAGTGGGGAGAATGCTAATAGTATAGAATGCACATGATAAAATTGTACCCATTTAATTACTATTTTCTGTCATTTCACTTGTAATTTCAATTATATAAATAGTGTTGCACAGCACAATTTTAAGTGAATATATTAAAGAATTAAAGTACTTTCAGCTTTAATTCTTTAATAAATTAAGTTTATTCACTTAAAATTGTGCTGTGCATCACTATTTATATAATTGTACCCATTTGAACAGTTCAGAAAGATAATGGTGCTTATGTGCATTTGATTATTGTAGATCTAACATAAAATTATTTTATTCTTATTATATATAGTGCTTGTACAACAAAAAGTATGTATTAATTTTTAATAATAATTAGGTTATAAATTCTAAATTAAAAATAATAATAATTTTACATAGTTATATTAAAGAAATGACTGTACATTTACAGATGAATTAAAAAATGAATTTATTTTGATAAAAAAAAATAAAATTGAAAATAACATTCACTGTAATATTTGTAATACAACTTCTCAATTGGGTTGGTAGGTAAAAATGATATCAAGAGACATGTTTCATCAGATAAACACAAATAAGCATTATTAGAAACAGTTTCCTCAACAAAATTAAGTGGTTATTTTTATAACATTTAATTTGGATTCAAAGAAAAAGAATTAGCAATTGTTGAGGGAGTCTTTTATTTTCATATCACCCTATAATTCATAATCATATATTTCAATCAATGAATTGTACATCTAAACTTATTTGTATATTATTTGAGCCAAAGTTTACTTGCATTCACACAAAAACTGAAGCGATTATAAAAAAATGTATATGCACCTTATACAATTGATCAACTTTTGAAAATTGAAAAATATTAATTTTATGACAATATTTATAGATGAATCAAATCCATAAGGAAACTAAATTATTTCTGTCATTAATTTGCTTTTTCATTATAAATTAGAGCTACAAATAAAACTTTTAGATTTTGTATCTCTTCCAGAGGAGAATATTTCAATAATTGCAAATTCAATTATCAAAATATTAAAGAAAAATAATTTATAAAATAAATTTGTAGCAGTTTGTACTAATAATGCAAATACAAACTTTGGTGGTCGTCTTAGAAAAGGAATAATGTATAGAAGTTTAAAAACTATCTTCAAAAACCAATTATTTGTGTAGGATGTGCTGCACATATAGTGCACAATATGATTCAGTCAGTAGCAGATCAATTCTATTGATATAATGAGGGCATAATAATCAAAATTTACAATCATTTTTATATATTTACAATAAGGGTTGAGTTATTAAAAGAATTCTGTGAAAATGCAAAATTCTCATAGAAAAATGCAGCAAGTGCATGCATTCTATTTGCTACTTGGAATAGAATATGTGGTGCTTGATAGGATGTAGTAAGACTAGATGTTGGCATTGATGCACACAATTGAAAGAGTTTTAAAATTGTATTCTCCTTTAAAATTATATTTTTTGTCCATTGATAACTAGCCAAGGATTCTGAAAAATTTTTTCAGAAATGATAACCAGAAGTATGAAGTAGTATTTCATGCATTGTCAGGTAGCAATATTCCATAGTACAGTAAGTATTGAAGGTGATAAAAATATTATTATGAAGGTTGTCAGAGAAATAATGATTTAAAATTCAATAATGTATATATAATCTTCCACTTATAGAATGACTGTATATGTAAAAAGATAAGCTCTAATTCAAAGTGGAAAAATATTATTTTTTACATATACAGTGATTTAAAATTCAAATTAAAAGAAAGAATGGATATGCAGTATCTACCACTCACTGTATACAATCAATTAAGAAATTTAGAAGAGAATGGTTGATCCAAACACAGATGTGTGACTAAACCTTAACTATGTTTTCTATATATTGAATCTTCTGCCATATTCAAAGAAATATTCATAAATGATTTGTTTACTTTCCTATTGTTATAAAATATCTTAACAGCAAATATCACAGATCACATATATGTTTCATAAGCAAAAGCATAGAATAATTATTAAATAATATATATCAGGGGTGTAAAACTGGCGGCCCGCGGGCCGCACGTGGCCCTCAATGTGATTTTTTGTGGCCCTCAACACTCTTCACTAAAATGAAAATGAGAACAATATGTTATGAGACAATAGGAAGTAACTGTCACTTTGCAGCTATGTCATATACTATGATACACTAGTTTGATTATAATGAAATGTAATTGCATGAGTTTTTTTTTTTTTTTGAGTGGCCTTATCAAACATATACGTACAGATGACAATGATCTTTCAGATTGGTGACACAAACTAATTGCTGTTCTGCAAGGACTACATCGTTTTGTGCAAAATTTCTTAATGAAAAACAAAAGCTACAAATGAGAAACTCTTTTCTTGAATAGACAATACAATGATCAAATTCCAAACAATCCCTCTTTGAAGGATGTGTATAAAGAGCACACTAACGGGCTTGTTAAAGATTTATTTGTTGCATTATTAACTTATTTAAAAAATGCAAATAGTTATAATTATTTGAATTTATAAAATTTTAATGAAAGCTTTTGTTTTGTACAGAAAATATGACATTTAATGGTTAATAGAAAATTAAAAATTGATAGCGAGGAATTAAATTTAGAAATAATATATAAATAAAAGCAATTATGTAGTAATTATATTTTTGTAATATTGTATATTCATTTGATTACACAATGTTTTTAATTATACTATCTATATTTTGGAATCCTTACTCCAAAATATAATTTTAAAAAAATTTAAATGTGACTGTGGTCCGCACCAATCTTACAGGCTCATTAAATGGCCCTCGAATTAAAATGAGTTTGACACGACTGATATATATAATCAGATCATTTTGTAGTATTCAATTCTGCAATTATTGATAGTTTCTATAATTATTTAATCAGTTGAAATTAGAATAAATATATCATTTTTATAATTTATATAGTTATTTGTGAAGTCATAGCTATAATAATAATCGTTATGGGTAAACAGTGGAAGTTAGTTATTTAAATTATGTTTTTTATATTATTATATCTGAATAAATGCAATGCATATGCAATTAACATATAAAGAAGCATTTCATCAGTAATGTAATTAATGTAAATACTGGATATCATTAAATATTAAAAATGCAGTAGATTATTTAGAAAATTTACACAACAGTTTTGAAATGGAAAAACAACTTATATATAAAGTATTCCCATTAAGCATGACAGCAGAATGAAAAATGGATGAATTTTCCCAGATTGCATTTTCTTTAAAATAAAGTACAATATTTAGAGAAATGACTTTAGAATAATTAAAGCAATTAGATATAAAGCATATTGAGATGATATATCAGTTATTTCTATTATATTCTAACTTTATTTACATTTAAATTAATTTAATTAGCTTACCCATTATACCCAGGTGCTGTTTGGCGTGGAACAGACATTCCTTGGGGTGGATAAGGCTTTTGAGCTACACCTGCACCTGTAGGATAACCCTGAGATGCTTGAGAATAAGAGGACATCTCAGCCATAGTTGTTGAAGTGTTGGCTCCATAGGAACTGTGGGCTAGAGGACCACTCTGAGTTGTTGTTGTAACACCCCATACAGTTGTAACCACTGATAACTGCTGTTGAGTACCCTGATGAGGACCTTGGTTTGGAGGCTGAGGGCCTGGTGGACCTGACTGTGGAGCCTGCTGCCAGGCCATGGTTGTCATAGCAGAATCACTGAAATATGAATATCTAAAAATCAGGGTAAAAACATAATTATAATTCTGGTCTGGAATATTTGGTATAAATATGGTGATTAGTTATATGAAGTGTGCTTCTTATTTAAAGGATAGATTGATTGCAAAATCTCAATGTTAGTACAGAAATTTTTATTATTCTTTTAAACGGGTTAATTTTAATTAGAAACAAATATGAATTCATAAATTTTGCTAATTTAATTTGCATTGTAATTAAAGATAACAATATAGAAATGAAATCATATAAAGATTAAACAAAAGGTAAAAAAATGAATATAATTTTTAAAAATTAGGCAATTTAAGGCTCAGTTTTACAATGTCCCATTAAAGTTCCTGTTAGTCTTAACCATCAGTTATCTGTTTTACAATTGTTAGATAAATGCTAATTGGTAGTTACTGATGTTAAACTATCAATTATCATTTATCTAATAATTTTAAAACAGATAACTGGTTGTTAAAGCTAATAAAAATTTTAATGGGATGCTATAAAATTGGGCATAAATATTTGATTAGATAAATTACTTATAAACAGTGACATAACTATAAATCATTAAATAGATTAAAAATATTAGTACTCTCCTTCATATTTTAATATGAAATATCAGAATAAGAATTAAAATTTTTTTTTGTGTTTTGCTATTTTTTGAATGCTGCGGCAATTGCCCAACTATAGTTATGTCACTGCTTTGCAAATGCTAAATAAATTAAAAACAATATAAAATAATTATAAAATTAAATAATATCAAATTAAAATTAATAATTATTAAATAATTATTGTGGAAAAAAACAAAATTACTTTCCGAACAACCCAATACTTTAAATAAAAGTTTTTTCTGTGTTTTGAAGAGGTTTTTTGAATTATTGCCTGCTCTAAGAGCTGGAACTTTACAAGTTATATTACCACTGAGCAGTGAAGGTAGAAATGTCTGTAATATCTGTGATATTATATACAGTAAACTTATCCTTACATCATTAATTCATTCCAAGACTCACAATCTAAATTGAACAAACTCTTTAAAAAATGACCTAGAACACCTATAAATAACATTAATGTCACTAACAACATTTTTAAGCTTTTAAATAATTTTACAAATTATTTTGCACATTTTAACATTCATTTTTATGTGATTTTTGCACTTTTTATTGATTTTTTGGATGACTTTTTATATTTTTTTGAGTTTTTATATGTTGCTGACTGACCTAATGTAAAGTTGCATAAACTGACATTAAGGCTGGGTTTCATGGATATAAAATGTGGCATCAATATGCTGATGTAAAAGTCACACACAAACGTCAGGTTTATTGAACTGGCATAAAAAACCGAAATGTACGATGCAACCAAAAAAATCATCATTTAGCTATTGGCCAATTCTGTAACATCATTTGAAGTTAGTTGATTCAACATAAATAATGAAACACAAGAATTGTTTTATTTATCAATGATCTTCATTCACAAATTTATTGAATGTCATGATTTTGCAGTTGTAAAATTCAAAATCTAAAAGAACTGTATGAATGCATGACATATATTGTTTCAGAGAACAAAATTTCAACAACCAACTTGTACTCCGACGATGAATGATCAACATATTGTTGTACAAGGCACAGAAAATTGAATAAAAGTCAACTTCAGCATAAACACAGTATTTAGCCAAATAGTAGAAATGAGATAAGCATTGTTACACTGGTGTCTTTACATCACAACTTCAGCATAAAGACAGTATTTAGCCAAATAGTAGAAATGAGATAAGCATTGTTACACTGGTGTCTTTACATCATGTTTTACATCTGTGAAACCCAGCCTTTAGTAGATTTTTATTTATTTATTTATTGATTTATTTATTTATTATTATTATTATTATTATTATTATTAACAAAAAACCAACATAAAGTCGAAAATGATGTAAATCAAAACAACTTAAAATGAGTTATGACTGTATTAATATGTTACAATAGATTTATCATTGTAGCATTAAAGAAAAATATCTTAATAACATATTAAGACAATTGCTTTCATAATTTTGTCACCATATTTTTTGAAATCACTAGTTAAAATCGCGTTGGGGGTAAAATTTGGCCTTCAAGTCACTTGTTCAATAATGAAATTAATTTAAATATTAATGTAAAAGATTTTAATGTGGTTAATAATTCATATTTTTGAAAAACTGAAATTATTAATATCTGCTCTGTTCTATAAGTATAAACTACTGAGTTCTGCTGCTTCTAAGCAGAAAGCACTTAAAGCAGGACAATTATACTATTTTATTATTAGATATATATTACATATACTAATAATAATAATGTTTTTTCCGAAATACTTTCAGCCTTCTATGGCCCTCCTCAGCCAGTTATAAACTGGCTGAGGAGGGCCAGTTGCAGTCTTGTATTGTATATAAAATGATAACTTTATAATATATAGATAGCCCTCAACTTACCATAGCAATGTCATCAATAAATTCTATGATTAGTCAACACAATTAACAAAGGATTCAAGTCCCTGACCAATAGTCTTATCAACAACAAAAAGCATTTTTTTTATATCTGGCTCGAATGGTAACAATCCCAGCATATTAATTTTTATTAAAACAAAATGAATATGAAAACTAAATTTATTAATTCAAAATCATTAAATTTTGTGTCAAAAAGAATTTTGTTTAGCAATTTCGTTCTGCTATATCTTTATACAGTAATTATATAAAAAATAATTGCATTTAATTGAAATAATTTACAAACAGTAATAATTCCAATGTACTTTTGAAATGCATAAAAACGAACACTATGCAGGGAGTTCAGAGATGTAATCAATGAAAACATTCATGAACTCATTCCCATCCCATAGCAATAGGCAGTGCAAAAACATTCACTAAATAAAAATTCATGTTATTGGACTCACCTGCACAAACCTGTAATAAAAATAATATTTTAAATCTAATCAAAATCCATTAAACTAGGGGATTAACGCAATCCAAATAATCCTAATCTAGCCAAATTTAGCAAAATTATTAAATATTAGATGGTGCCACCTTAGCCTAAATTTAAATTATTAATTATTAATCAAGCAAAAATATTAAATATTAGATGGCACCACCTTAGCCTAAATTTAAATTATTAATTATTAATCCAACAGATGGTGGCACCGTAGTGTAATTTAAAAATTAATTATTAATTTGGCAGTTAATTCTAAAATAAACCGCTGGGGGAAATTTGGCTAGATTAGGAATATTTTAAATAATTATATCATATTTTATGTTAATAATCAATCTTATTTTATCATGATAATGGTTATTTGAATGTACAATTTCCGTGATAATGCCACTGCAATATTAAAAGAATTGCATGCCTTTTAAATTTGATTATTGTTCTGTTCTATATTGCACATCTACTGAAAATGACTTTTTTAAGTTGAAAGTGCTCAAGTTATGTGTTTTATAATTAAATAAATTTTCTCTACCTATTATTGAGCTAATGTTTATCTTTCATCATTAGACTGCAAATTGCTCTCATACTATAGAAGATATCAGTGTAAGTATGAATTTATCTTTCATACCATCTTTCATCATTAGACTGCAAATTGCTCTCATACTATAGAAGATATCAGTGTAAGTATGAAAAATTATATATATTACTATAAAGAAAGATAAATCATTTGATACAGGAAGTAAAAATAATTTCAAATAATAATGATAATTTTGATAAATTGCTAATTTGTTACTATCTGATAATGAAAGTCTTTCATTAACAACATACAATAGTTCTTTTCAGGATTATCATATTTCATTGAAAGAGTTATCACATTTCATATAAAAATATGAAAATAATTTTATCTACATTATATAAAATAAAATCAAAAATAAATTAGTTATCAGATTTAATTTAAAATATTGTATTTTTACTACATTATGAATATAAAAATATGAAAATAATTTTATCTACATTATATAAAATATAATCAAAAATGATTAAGCAAAAATAAATTAGTTATCAGATTTAATTTAAAATATTGTATTTTTACTACATTATGAATATTTAAAAAGTAATCAACTGATGTTAACAACAACAAAAATGTCGCTATTAACATCAGTCGATTTTAAATATTATTGGTTACAAGGAAGAACTAAGTAATATTTCTGTCTTAATTGTAATTGGCTTAAATGCTATAGCATCACATGATGGTTTTACTAGGGAAAATCTCTTAGTGTACAGATTTGATATAATTTTAACATATTTTTCAAAATCTATACTGCCTACATATCCTTGATGATAATCTTTCTAACTAATTAGGTCAATAAAATTCTGTATGCATATTCTGCCATTAATATCCACAATGCCATATACTTTAACACGATTATTACAAACAGTTTAAAACTGGTAGGTATATAATTTTTTGATATGCTCTCTTAATATACAGGAATCCCTTGATTAATGCAGGTTTGAATAATACGGATTTGATTAGTGTACAAAAAAAATTTGAGACTATCTTTTAATATATACAATGCCAAATTTGATTAGTGCGCTTCAACAAGTGCGATTTTTTTTTTTGCAAACCCTCCCTTAATATATACAATGCCAAATTTGATTAGTGTGCTTCAACAAGTGCGATTTTTATTTTTGCAAACCCTCTGAAGCATTGGCAACTGAATCTCGAGGATTGTAGTCTACATGATTAGAGCACTGCAATAAATTTATTTATTTTAATTCTGTTAATATTATAACTTTTTTCATCTAATTATTATATTTTAAATTCATTCATAATTTTAATTATTAATAAATTTAGCGTGAATGGCAATTACCTAATAATAGCCATTATATTATTATATAGCCAGCTTTGCCTTCAGTTCCTCTTCAGTACTCGATGTCTACAGATGTGCAATTATTTTTTATAAAATTTATGCAATTTTGTAAAATTTTGCTATAAATTTTTAAATACCTATACATATTCCTCAATGATTTAAAATACGCATAATGCAATATAGATATACGTTTTGAGAGAGAAAAAAGAAATACATGTTTATAATTTTGATATTTTCCAGGATACATTATAAATATTCCCAATGGTATTTTTAGTTTGATTAGTGTGGTTTGACATATGTGATGTCTTGAAGGGATTTATTAACTGCACTAATCAAGGGATTCCTGTAGTTTGAACTAATTAAATATATTGCTATAAAATATAATAGAATGATTGAGTCATATGCACAGATCTCAAAATCTTCAGTTATTTAAAAATGATGGTCATTCAAACTTCTGAAATTTCTACCTGAATTCTTTTTTGGCTATTTAGTTTTTATAAAATTCAGATTTGTTAAGTCATTAATAAGTCATATGCACAGATCTCAAAATCTTCAGTTATTTAAAAATGATGGACATTCAAACTTCTGAAATTTATACCTGAATTCTTTTTTGGCTATTTAGTTTTTATAAAATTCAGATTTGTTAAGTCATTAAAATTGACCTTGAAATAAGATTAGTCTTATAATTTCATCAATTTAAAAAATGATAGTCATTCAGACTTTTAAAATTTCTCCTAATGGAAATGATGAGAGGCTAGGATTGGATTATCAAAGTTATCAACATCATATCTTTCAAACTGAGGATCTATTTTTATCATTACAATACAGATGTATTCAGAAATCAAGCAATTAGTTTTTTCCAAAACTTATCTTCCAGAGCAATCTACAAGAGCAAATGAGAATCCATATTTGTTTGCCATATAATTTGCATTAAACGGATTGAAAACGTTTCCGTTTAATTCTTGTTTGCTCTGCTAAACAGTGCTACACTCGATTGTTTTTATCTTCCAGTATAGCAGAAGTTATGAACACTTTTCATAATTTGCACTTTCAAGGAACTTGTCAAGAACTGCCTATTCTTAGGATCTGATCATCAAAACTTTTTACACATATTTTATCAAACAAAAGACAGTTTGAAATTTGTATAAAATTGCTGGATTCTTTATTCAGTAGTATTTTTTACTGTTGAAGTAAGGATGATCATCATATAAATCTATTGCTCTAGAAAAAAAAATTTTTTTAAAGCATAACAATGTAAGTAACTGATCAAATCTTTTCTAAATTGGTATAAAATTTAAATACATTCTCTAGAAATTAGATAATATATTATTTTAGAAAATTTCAAAATAAAGTGACATTAAGACATTAACGATTTTAGCACTTAATAATAATCACTTGTTTTGCATATCTATGAAAACAATGAATTTAACATTCAATATTCATATATTAATAAAATTTAATCCTAAATCGTAATTTTATTTGAAATTTAAGTTTTTTCTATTAACTTATTTAAATTCAATATATATTTATACAGTAGCAAGTCAATTATCCAAATTAATTAGGACAGAGGTTATTTGGCTAATCAAATAGTTTGAATAATTGAACATATAAAATATAATTCAATAAAAGTAAACAATAAGCCAAATAAGTAGGATAAATCGTTTATTCAAAAACATTTTCGGCTATCCACATAGCCTGCCTGTTGAAATACAGACCAGAGAAGCTTCTCTCCCCCTTTCTCATCCCCATCATTTGGCCCCTTTCTCATTTGGGTCAAATTGGGGACTTTTATTTAATTATCTAAAGTAAGAAGTATTTCAGTATAGAGATACAGGTAGGCCTCAATTAGTGTGAGTTCGAATAATGTGATATTCGATTAGTGCGACTTATAAAAATGATACCATTTTTCACTTAGTGCGAGCAAATATTTGATTAATGCGAGTTGTAAGCATAGACCAGTCTTACTAAAAAAGGTCCGTCCCCTTTTATGATGTCAATTAACACATTAATGTTAATTTTCAGTTAGTAAAACTGGACAAGGAGCAGTCCAAGAATAGTCACTTGGCTTCGAAGGATGAAACACCAGAAAGATGAGCATTTTTGCCCTTAGCTATTTAACATTACTATCATTCATCTTTGTTATCGTATGCATACAATAAAGTAGAGAATTTTCACTTTTAAAAAGTATCGAAGTGGATAAAAGAAGAACACTTTTGATGATAAAACAGGAAACAAAAAAAGAAGAGGTTAAAAGAACATTTTTGATGATAAAACAGGAAACGAAAAAAAGAAGAGGTTAGTGATTGCTAAAGCAAAAAATGGATGTGATTGAGCGACATAAAAGTGGCACTCAAGTTCCAGCAAAAAATGGATGTGATTGAGCGACATAAAAGCGGCGCTCAACTTCGACTTTCGATTCGCTATTTTGGTTTCGATTTGGCAATTGGTTTGATGATGGTATGAGACACAATTCCTGGTAAGTTAGATTTTTGATGATGGTATGAGATGCAATTCCTGATAAGTTATTAATTTAGATGGATGAAAACGATGTAAAACACAATTCCTGGTAAGTTATTAATTTAGATGATGAACAACAATGTAAAAGTGAAAATAAATATATTTTAAACAGTTAGTATTGTGGTTATAAGGACGCAATTCCTGGTAAGTTATTAATTTAGATGATGAACAATGATGCACAATTCCTGGTAAGTTATTAATTTAGATGATGAACAACGAGTAAAATTCGCAATTCCTGGTAAGTTATTAATTTAGATGATGAACAATGATGTAAATGCAATTCCTGGTAAGTTATTAATTTAGATAATGAACAATGATGTAAAATATGAAAATAAATATTTACAATAAACTTAACACTAACTGTTTAAGAGTTATGCTGAAGTTAGCTAATGGCCGGAATCTCACACTTAAAAAGTTAGTGTCAACGATGTAAAATATGAAAATAAATATTTCTTAAACAGTTAGTGCTGTGAGTTTATTGTGGTTATTGGTATGAGATGCAAATCCTGGTAAATTATTAATTTAGATGATGAACAACGATGTAAAATATGATTTGGTAAGTTATTAATTTAGATGATGAACAATGATGTAAAATATGAAATGGTTGGTTTTTTGATGGCATGAGATGCAATTCCTAGTAAGTTATTAATTTAGATGATGAACAACGATAAAATATGAAAATAATAAGTTATTAATTTAGATGATGAACAATGATGTAAAATATGAAAATAATAGTTATTAATTTAGATGATGAACAACGATGTAAAATATGAAAATAAATATTTCTTAAGTGATGAACAACGATGTAAAATATGAAAATAAATATTTCTTAAACAATTGTGTCAACGATGTAAAATATGAAAATAAATATTTCTTAAACAGTTAGTAGTTATTCAGTTAGTTATTCATCATGAGGTTGGCTAATGGTCAGAATCTCACAAAGCAAGAATCAATTACCATATTTTACATATAATTAATACTTCGAATAGTGTGAGAAATTCGTGGAACCCATTATTTGCACTAATCGAGGCCTACCTGTAATTCAAAAATAGCTCAAGACTACAAAAATTAAATTACTTAATTTCAACATTTTGGGAATTATAATTCTAGAAACAAAATAAAGGCAGTTATTAATAATGATTTATTTGGCGATCTTTTGGAAATATAATCTTAATTCTGAGATCACATTACTAGAAACATTTTCTAACTTAAAAAATGATATCATCTGCAGCAATAGTTTATCTTTTGTTTTGTTAGCCACAAAAACTAATCAATAATGAATAATTCAAGTATAAGAATTTCATCTTTGCCCTTAAATTTATATGAAGATTCTTTAGAAGGTAAAGTAACCTAGAAAGAAAATCTGCATGCATGATTTCTCTTCTTGGTTCATGCCTAATGATAAATTCAAAATTCTGTAATTGTACTGCCTATCTATGTATTCAGTTTACTATCACTAAGGTAATGCTTTACATTGTTAACACATTATGGTCAATAACTACTATAAAGTTTTGCCCATTAAATGCTGTTTTAATCTCTAGCCAAACTGTAGTAAGTGCTTTTTTTTCAATTTACTATATTTTTGTGCTGCTGGTAACAGAGTTCTAAATATAAGAGCTGTCAGTTTTTTTTCTTTTATTATATGATTGAGTATACAACCTATTCCATAATTGGAATTATCCATTCTCTTTTCAATACTAGTAATAAACTCAATGAATAGTGGACAAGTAAAGGTTAATTTATTGACATTCTTTTGCAATCTTGAAATGCATTGTTTTTATCATCAGTCCATTTCCATTTGTTCCTTTTTAAGCAATCTATATAAGGGATTTTCTCTTTCTGCAAGGTTGTCAATAAACTTGGCATAGAAACTGATCATGCCTAAAAACATTTTAAAGATATCAAGTCACATGGAGCATGGCACTTTCAATAGCTTTAATATTTTTGATATACAATTTGTAATCTTTATCATTTATGACATATTCTAAGATTTTAGTTTCATTTTTTAAAAAATTTGCATTTGTCTTTTTTAATAATTAAATTATTTTCTTTTAATATGTTTAATACTCTCCCTAGATCATCTTTATGGCTACTGATATCCAATAATATAAATAAAATAACATCAAGGTAAGTAATAACATTTGAGCATTTAACATAAAGATAAAAGCACTACAAGCAGTTGAGACAACGGCATAAACAATCTTTTACTATAACAAACGTTTTCGGCTGCTAAAGCCATCCTCAGGTTACATTACAAGTTATTAATATTGCCAACGTTCTAGAACAATCATCCTTTTGAGCATTTGAAGAATAGTTTATATCCATCATTCTTTGTAGAATTGAAGAGTTTTTTTATACCAAATGGAAGTCTTTTATATTTAAACATTCTTCTATGGATTGAAATAATTAACAAATTTAGAGATGCTTCATCCATTTTGATTTGATGGTACACTCCCTTTATGTCTTAGTAAAAATTTTCTTCTTTATCTAATGATCTTAAAATTGATTTGATTATAAGTAATGGATATTTATCTTCCTTTAAATATCAATTTAAGGAATTATTAGTCTCCATATTTTCTAATACAGCCAAATATTTATGTTTGTTTATAACTGATTGTCTCAAACCTGACGATGGCCCCAAAGGTGAGTTGAAAACATTAGTCAAAGTAATATAATTTCTGAAGTTTTGAGCTATTTTTGAATTACCTATTTGGCATTTATGAAAAGCAAAAAAGATGTAAAATATAAGAATGCCCAATTTATATCAAAAAGTATAATTAGATCTACAATTAAATCATTGTACACAAGATTACTACTGCTGTATTTTAAAATATGAAGTATTATAAAACATAATTTAGAAAATGGTTTATAAATAATCAAAAACAAATGATTAAGTGGCATCATTAATAATTCAGTATAATAACCAGTGAACTAAAAGTAGATACTGTAATTTTTTAGGGCAGTAGTTAATTCATATAACTGATGTTCTACTGTATATTTTGTTCTATGATGGTTTTTCAATCAGAATAGAATTTTTTAGTCATATTTATGTTTATAACAGACAATTAACAAAACAAACTTTAGATAATTTTTTAGCTATAATATATATAGCTAAAAATTATTTAGAATGATATTTAGCTTTAAGAGAATTTACTAATAGAAAAATGCATTATATATTAACCCTTTACTGATTTCACCTTTCTCAAATGGTTTTTGGCAGGGATGCACAAACCATGACCCTCCATTGATTTGTTGACAGCTCGTTTCACCATGTGTTATTTTAACAAATCACACAACAAAATATTTGTAGTTTTAAACAATGCATTTTCAAATAATATTTTTCTACCAGGTAATATTTTTTCTACTGGGTCCTACCTATAATATTTTTCTGATGTGAAATTATGTTTACAGTGGTTCAATGATAATGTTTTTAAATAGGGAAAAAATAATCATATTTGCAATAACAACATTTTTTTTAATTTTTACTGTATTTATGTATGTGAAATAGGTAATTTAAAAAAATTGTACATGTGGACAATGTAGCACTGTCACTTAACTAATGAAAATTTAAAATCAATTTTGTGTTTGGCTACTACAAATGCCAAATCTAACGTAAAAAAAAATTGTTAAATCAATGCTAGACCACAGATCCTATTAAAAATTCTTTGTTTAATTTTGACTACGTTTCTTTGTAACATGCAATTAATAAACATGATATAACTTTTGTGGTTTTTTAGTGGCCCTCCTATAAGTTACGATTAATCCATGCGGTCTTGGTGTTAGCAAATCTGTGCATCCCTGGTTTTCGGTTTCAATGGCATTTGTCAATTTACATTTTTACTAACGATAATTAGAAAATATTTTAATTTTTATAAACATTGCTACTGAATGCATAAGCAAATATTTCAATTGTAAAAGCATTAGCAAATTTTACAATAGAAACATACTGAATGCATAAAAGATCAATAATAATAATCAGATAAATGTTAAAAAATTTTTGTTTTTAAATTTTATATAAAAATTGAAATTAAATTATTTTCTAAAATAAATTAAAAAATTATGGCTTTAACAATTTTTTAAGAGACATATATTTGATTTTTTTATGACTTTCTATTACTATAATTTTGTTATAAGTTATTCAAATTTAATTTATATAAAATGTTATATCATCATAAGTGTTACATTAAATTTGATTATTAAATAAAATTTGGTAAATTTTTTAATTATATTTAAATAGTTTTTATATTTATTTTGTGCATTTTAGGACAAACAAAATAATCATATATTTATTTTGAAAATTATTTTCAAACAAAAAAAAATAAAAATTATTATTACATTATGTGCAAAGATATTTTTAAACTAGAATTACATTACAGAAATGTAATATACTCTGTAAAAAATTTTTATATAATATAATTGATTCTAATATATTTCAACAGTGATTTAATTATCTTATTAGAAAATATGATTACATTTATTGCTGTTGCTAGACAATAAACAATTTTAGACACAAATATATATATCACACAGCTCATCATGCATAATTTCTTATAAAAATTCATTTATTTTTTTATGTTTTAGCAAAATATCTTAATTTTTATGAAAATAATTGACAATAAATTCCAACAACAATGGAATATTTAAATTATCAAACTAGCAATTAAAATTAATCTAACAATATAAATTTAAAAAATTACAATATTTTTCATTAACAAAAATTTTAATTTTAAACAATTATACTAATATATCTCAAATTTAGTACCTAAAATTCAAAAATAGTAGTATATGATATAATAAAATGAATTTAAATAAAATCAAGTATTACTTATTGTGCATAATATATAAATGAATATAAACTCTAAATTTTAAAATGTAACTACATTTAAATAAACTGTACATTCAAAGAAACAATAATAAATTAAGATAATTTATCTTTATTACAGTATTATATTCATTAAATGCAAAATAGATAAAATTCATACATAATTTCATTTAGCATAAGAGTGAGAATTTGATCAGCTGTAATAAACTTAACAATATATTTTTAAAAACAAACACAGCTGAAATTTTTAATGCGCGTTGAATTTCTTAATGTTATTTTCTTAATGTATTTATGTTTTTGTATATTCAGTGTAGCTAATGTATGAATTCAGAAAAATGTCATATTTCGGATATTTTAGTCATTGTTCAGTAATGTTTATTACTTGTTTCAATATACAATACTGGATAAATTTAAATATAAATTTATATAATAACAAGTCATTTCAGTAATCAAAACATTAAGTTCAATATTTGCTTTATTTTCAAAATAGGAAAAGTTGCGTAGGCCTACTAAATATACAAAATTGGTAATAACACACAATTTTTTTTTTAAGTAACTTTTTTTTTGCACTTTATTTATTTCAACACCAACCAAATTCCCGTTCTTTTGGCAGCTATCGTACAATAAAGCGACCAATTAAATAATTCGATGCAAAAATACCAGAGAGAAAACAGATTCCGGTTCGCAGACGATCTTTTTCCTCCATGTTGTCGTTAAGACTAACTGCAGTCTTACTTCATCGGACATTTTACTCGACAAAAACTAAACGTATTAAGTTGATTCTTGCAATTTTGAATACCCAGTGTACCACGTAATAAGAAAATCAATAGATGGTTGGAATGACAGGATATAAATTACCTTTGTAGTCGCGCTATGTAGTCGGCCTTAACGGTCAACGTATCCATCGCCATTGATTTCGGATGAGGAGGGAGGGATGCATTCAGCGCCCCCTGGATTTTAAGATGGAAAATGAAAAAAGTAAAAATAAAACTGAAAAAGAAAAATACCGCTCAATAACTCGGAAAAGACTTCTTATTGAAAAGAAATGAGAAAATTAAAAACAAGTGTAACAAATGGCTCAATATAAAAGATGGAAATTGAAGATATAAAATCTCTCTCCCCCTCTTTTTTTTAACTTCATTCATAAATATTAGCCATTTATTATAAAATTTTCTCCTTGCTGAATCAATAAAAAAAGAGAAAACATTAAATATGAAAAGTTTTCTGCATTTTTTTTTTTCTATTTTAAATGTTTCCGCTGAATGGATTTTATTACTTTACCTATATTTATTTTTTTATGTTTTGATAAATATGTAAATTGAATTAAATTTTATTTTTATGCGATAAAATTATCATCATTTATTATCAAATATTTAACGTTGAAATGTTCTTTATTTCGAATTGCTTTCTAATAAGCTGCAATTATTTTATTTTTAGCATTTTAAATTGTTTAATTTAATATGAAAAAAATGAAAAATTGTTTAAAATTAATAATTAATTTCATTTCGTTTATTCTATTTGTAAATATTTATTTCTATTAAAGACAGAAAAGTAAAAATTTAAATTATAAAGAAAAATTAAAAAACAAATTTTACATTATTCATATTGATGTTAAATTTAATTTTTATGTAGAAACTTAAATGTTTCAAAAATACTTTTACTAATAATTATAAACTTGTTCAAAAAGTTTGAAAATACTGTATATCTAAATTCTAAAGCCATTTCTGACATTTTTATTTTATGAATAAAACTCAAATTTAAATTAAGCTATTAAAATTAAAATAATATTCTATGGAAAATTTACATTTAAAAATACATTTTAAATATAAAATAGCCAATTTTACTACAAATTTATTTTTTTCTACATTCGCATGTATTTAAATATTGCGGGTGTGATTGCAAAAACATGTATTATTTTAAGTTTTTCGAATAAAATGCTAAAAATTAATTAAAATATTTTATAGGAATAGAAAAGTTTCAACAATATTTAAACATATAAATCTTAATTTCAAATATTAACTTTTTCTAATAAAATCATGCATAGTAGTTTTAGATTTCCATCTAATGGCAATTTATGCAATTTGAAAATTTTCATGGTTGAATATATACTTTAACATTAAAACAGAATAAGTAATAAACTTTATTTTGAAAGTTAATTAATATATCTTAATCTCGTCTATAACTTAGTAAAATCAGCAATTTTATATTCTTTTATTAGATTTCCTTGGGCTTTTTGCCATCATTCGAGTTTTCAAAATTTTTAAATCTGGTATACCAAAATTATTTTTAAATATTCTATTAATTTAAAACTTATTAAAAAGTTAGAATACGGATGTATAAAATAATTATATTTAAATTAACCGAAATTATTGTCGAAACAATTTAAAATGTATAATATTTTACTCATAAGAGAATAAATAAGGAATTTTTATTGTACAAAAATAAACATTTCTAAAAATAACTTGCATTTCCTGAAATTAAAAAAAGCATAAGTTATAAATTATTTATGATTAACGATTTATTTTTAATGTTTCATTATAATAAAATTAGTGTAATTTTAATTTTCTACACTAGAGGGCTAAATTTATTCAATTGATGATACTGTATTTTATTAGTTACTGAAATTTAATATGATTACAAAATATAATTTTTCTTTTGCCTGCATTATTATAGGTTTATTACACTTTTTAATAAAATCAAATACAGTACATTATTATTAATTTTTACTCCTGCCATCTAATGGAGTTTTATAAAACTAGTAATTTATAAAAAAATCGAATTTATATATTTAATTCTTACTAAGTATTTATATTTAAGTAATTTAACATTTAATAAATTATCGTTTAATAATAATATATTTACTTTTTTTTATAAATTAAAAATTATAAAAATTCATTTTTTACATTGCCCTCTATGAATAATCTTATAAACTAATAATAGAAATTATTGTTTGAATTCTACGTTATGTTATAAGATATAAGTTGCTGATATATAACTTTTGTTAACTGGTAAAAAACAAACACTCTACCCTCCATATCAAGAAGTGAAGAAGAAGAAGAAGAAAAACTAACAGCAAAAGAGGTTAGTTTGTATTAAATATGAATTATTCGTTAACTGGTAAAAAAACAAACACTATACCCTCCATATCAAGAAGTGAAGAAGAAGAAGAAAAACTAACAGCAAAAGAGGTTAGTTTGTATTAAATATGAATTATTATCTTGTATTACTGATAAACAAAAAGTCAATGAATAAAGGTTATGTTCTATTAAAAATCTCTCTCGTGTTGTCACCGATTGAAATCTGTGACAACTCGTATTTTAATGACAACTTATCTATATAAATTATTAAATCATCAGTATCCTAATTGTCAAATTTTTTTAGATAGTTACGAATGAAAAGGGCAATTTAACAAAAGTTTTAAACATCGATAAAAAATTGTAAAAATATATTATTAGGTCATCTTAATCAAATCCTAAGTTATTTAGGTATATAAATACAATCGTTATAAATCAGATTTTTTAGAAAAAACATTTGTTATATATTTAGTATGCTAGTATAATCAATTACATTGAAAAAAATCTCAGTGATTTATCTATTTAAACTCAAATAGATCTGGTAATCATTTTTGTAAATTTTGAAATATTGAATTGAACATATTTATCTTGGGATACTTTAAACTGAATTAAATAAATTTTGGCTCAATATCTTGAAACATCATTTACCATTTTTGCAAATAAAAATTATCAATCTCTGAATGGTATACTCTCTGAATTTTTAATTTTCTTTTTGTTATGTTTTAAATGGATCCAATCTACTAAATTATATTGGATCCGTTTAAACCCTAACAAAAAAACCTCTTATCTGATTATGTATCAAACAATAACAATTGTTGCTTATAAGAACCATCAGTTCATTTGTAAATCAATAGTACTTTTGGGCCTTAGTCTCTCTTCAGTTATAGATTATACATATTTGTTTTATTCAAACAACTTTTGAAATTCTGAACTACAATAATTAACCACTATCATATATATATGTTACAAGCAAAGTATGAAAAGCAGGCATTGTATAGAATGCCTGGCATTTTTGAGCAAAGTATGATAACATTTGTCATTCTATATAATGCCTAGGAAAAGTATATATAATAACAATGTTATTTAGGCAAGGAAGAAAATACCACCGCTCAGTGCCGGATCTAAGCTGATTGGACTGATTGCACCAATCTGGCCCCGCATTGAAGTGAAATGAAATCATGAAAAGACTAATAAACAAAGAATAATCGTTTAGATTTCTTCTAAACGATGGTAGAAAATACCACCGCTCAGTGCCGGATCTAAGCTGATTGGACTGATTGCACCAATCTGGCCCATATGGCATACCAGTTGTTCAAAATTCCCCTTGTTGCCCAATAGAGTCATATGGTTCTGTTTAAAATTGTATTCATTGAGTTTCCATGTAATTTTTGAACTGATCTATACTTCCATGTGACATTCTCATTGTTTGTTATAGTTTAATGCAAGTTTTGCCCTCTGGAATAAAAAATTTGATTTTTTTATAATTTTTTTCTAAACAATAGTAAAAAATACAATACTTTCAATGTATTTAATCTTAATAAAATACAATTTAATCTGCATTTAATGAATATTTATTTGTTTAGGATTTATTACATTCCTAGTAAAATATGATTATTTAAAGTTCTAATAAAATATTTTAAAATTTTTAAAAATTACAGAATTCTTCACTTTTTTACTTTTACAGTATAGAGCAGGGGTTGGCAACCTTTTTTAATAGGAGGGCATATTTCAGAAATGCAGGAGTTTGGCGGGCACCATAGCATGTAGTACTGGATAGAGTAAACGAGGATAGTGGGGACGGAAAATATGTCATTATATGTGGCATCAGATGTCTCTAGTACTCAAAAATTGATTCATCTAGTCATCTAGTGTTATATAGATGTCACTAAGATTCAGTTTTCGTCAAAAATTTGATTGTACAATTTGTACAATTGTTAAAATGGTGAAGATAAAATCAAAGTGCGCAATTGTAAAGAAGTTTTACTAAAATTATTCATTACAACTACCAGTATTTGTTGTCCAAATATCTAAAATTTAGATTCCAGATATTTGAACTGCAAGCACTTAAAACTTGCTTCACAGGCACTGTGTTGCCAACCCCTGGTATAGAGTAACTACTGCTATCTTTTTTTCCAATAATTAATTACAAATTGATGAAATATAGTTCAAGATTAATTTCTTTTCAATTATATAAAATAAATCCTTTTGACTTTTAAGAAAAAAAATTAAAAATCTTACTTCAGTCAAAACCTAATCAGATTAATTTGTGTAAAACAATAAATAGATTGAAAAACATCATAAAATGCTGGTCTGTTGCAATGATCTAAATTTGACGTTGTTTTATCCCAGCCAGGCACCAGTGTGTTAATAGACATATAAGCTGTCCAACTTGATAAAAACTAGTTATTTATATATGAGTATATTTGGTACCTTTGAAGTCTATAAATATGGCTATATGATATTGATTTTTACCAGATTATTAATAATTACTTTGATAATTATTTACAACCATTGAATATATATAATATTGTATTATCAAAAGATTTAAAAATAGCATAAATTATTAACAAAAACTTAAATAAAATGATGTTCAAAATGCTGGTTTTTCAATAACTTAAGATATTCAACTTAAGTTTATATAAATTAAATACAGAATAAAATAAATAATTATCCTTTTACAATGTGACACACAGACAAACACTTATTCAATAAGTGTTTGTCTGTGACAAGAGATAGAAGACATACTCAATAGTTTAATCTTTTGAAAAATGAAGGATGAAGTAATAATAGTATAAACACACAGACAAACAATTTTTCAATAAGAAGAAGACATACTCAATAGTTTAATCTTTTGAAAAATGAAGGATGAAGTAATAATAGTATAGGAGAAAGTATAAAAAAAAAGAGGGGAAGAATTCTGCCTATAGTAAACAGTAGGTTATTAACAAATAAACGAGCTCATTGTTTTAAGATACTCATCCAAAAGACACATGCACATGCACACATTATTTCAAATATATTTCTTATTAAATTTTTATGAATTTACTTTTAGCACATCACCAAATCCACCACTTCCTAACCATTGTAAAATATCAAATTCTTTTAATAGTCTGGAGTTTTCTGGTATCTGTTGTGCAAGTTGATGAAATGTTGGAATTGAATCACTATCTGAAAATTTTTGAAATTCTTTTACAATGTAATTTATTAAGCTAAAATTTTTATAAATTTGTCAAATTTTATTTAATAATTCAATTGTAGACTGGATTAAAAAAAAATTTAAGGATAAAATTCTTACCTTTGATAATCTTATTCTTCTCATTATTTTCAATATTTTGATGTAAATTTTCATACCTAAAATATATTTAATGCATGATAAATTTAAAAAGAAAACTAGCAATTATTCTAAATATATAAATTTCAGTAATTGTTGATTCAAAACAATTTTCAAAAATAAACTAAAAAAAGTTAATAAATTAGCAATACTTTTCATTATTAAAATTTATTTTTCCATCAATCTTATTTTCAATATTTTTTGTATGATAAATGTTTTCTTCTTCTGAATCAGAATCTTCATAAGAATTAGTCTAAAATATAAAAATTTTGAAAATTGTTTTCTTCTTCTGAATCAGAATCTTCATAAGAATTAGTCTAAAATATAAAAATTTTGTTCATATTTTACTTCCTGATATAAAATAAAAATAAAAACAAACACACTGATTAGAAGAGAAAATTTGTATAGTTGAAGACCTCACAAATATATTTAAAACATTACTATAATAAAATTTTCTCTTCTGATCAGTGCTGCTTATTTTATTATAAAAATTTTACTTTGAAATATACAGGAGCTCCTTGACTTACATAAATCTACCTTTTATGAAAAAATTCTAATATACAAAATTATTTTTAAAATTATAATTTAATTTGCATTGAATTTTTGAAATTTTAGATCATAATATTGCAACCAATAGTTACAGTATACCAATACAAATAACAATAGTTAACTTAACTACAGATAGCTTTGCTATTAATAATTAACTATTAATAAAGAAGTTATTGTATGTTGTAAAAACTATCATTATGATATAACATACATATGTATCATATTACAACAATTATGTTGTATCTTTGACTTGTAAGTTATGCATATAGCATATTAAGGTTTTCAATTTTATCATAATAATTATACAATAATCTATATAGGTAAATTCAATATACTTAAAGTAATGATAATGTGAATTTAGGAACTCCTGTAAGTTATGTTGTATCTTTGACTTGTAAGTTATGCATATAGCATATTAAAGTTTTCAATTTTATCATAATAATTATACAATAATTTATATAGGTAAATTCAATATACTTAAAGTAATGATAATGTGAATTTAGGAACTCCTGTATTTAAAATTAATTATATAATTTACACCATATAATAATACGTGCATATTCTGTGCAATATTCCAAAATTTAAAGATATTCTATATAATATTTTCTTTATGTAGTTTAAAACAACAATTCATCAAGGTTTCTAGTATTAAAAAACAAATAAATTAATTAATTCCTATATGATAAAAATGATGAAAAGAATCTGTTCACAATAAATAAAAAATTATAAATTTAGAAAATCTCAAATTTCACAGTTAACTATCATAAACATTTGAGATTTTAAATATTTATTCTTATCGATATTTTGTTAGAAGTATCAGTTTTCTGTAATTTTTTCGATAAAATATTTTGATGTTATTTTTCTAAATTTAGTTCTTATATGTAAAAATTTTTAAACTAAAAATATATTACTTTACAGAAACATCTTTATTTCATGATTTGATTTAGGTTTTTGTCAAAAGTATTCTTTATATATGTTACCAGCAAAGTATGAAATACAGGCATTCTATAAAAAAACAAAAACATAAATTAATTCCTATATGATAAAAATGAAAAGAATCTGTTCACAATAAATAAAAAATTATAAATTTAGAAAATCACAAATTTCACAGTTAACTATCATAAACATTTGAGATTTTAAATATTTATTCTTATCGATATTTTGTTAGAAGTATCAGTTTTCTGTAATTTTTTCGATAAAATATTTTGATGTTATTTTTCTAAATTTAGTTCTTATATGTAAAAATTTTTAAACTAAAAATATATTACTTTACAGAAACATCTTTATTTCATGATTTGATTTAGGTTTTTGTCTCTTCTAAACGATTATGGCTGGACTTTTATACCCCAGCCTTCAAACATTTAATTTTTGTAAATCCGCAAAAAAAAATTTTTTTTGGAAAAATTGAATGTAAATGAATCGATTTTATTTTATCTCCTTGAATATGTGGGAAAATATTTTCTATTTAAATTAACTAAAACTACTTTTGCAAAATCCAATGTATTCTGAAAATATTTTCTGAGTATTCAGATAAATTAACGGAGGGTGAATCTTTTCTTAATTAGAATTAAGCATGCTTACTATATGTGAATGCTGTCAGAAAATATCGAAAAGTTTCATAGTTTAACTGAATAATAGAAGGTTATTAGTTGATTTTATCTATGAAGTTTTTTGAATGATTTACCTTATTGATACTTTACTGCAAGAAGTGCTGTGTTTTTATGTATTTAAGTAGTCTTAGTTGAAGCAGTTTAATAATATTGTTAGTTACTTAAAATGTTTTTAAACTAATTATTGCAATGGACTATATCTTCATCAGTTATCAATAACAACAGTAGAACCTCCAATATCATTTCTGTTAAGAACAGAATTAATGATTAACTTGCAGAATATCATATCATTTTAAAAAATACTCACTTGTTATTCTGCAAATTCCATTTATAGTATATTATTAGTTGAGTTGATCTTGGATTTATGACTGAGGTAGATGAAAATTGCTTTTTTAACGTAAATATAAGACTGGAAGAATCTTAACCATAGGAAATGAATAATATACTATAAGTGGAATTTGAAGAATAACAAGTAAGTATTATTTAAATGATATGATATTCAACAAGTAAATCATTAATTCTGTTCTTACTAAAAATGATATCGAAAGTTCTACTGTTATTATTGGTAATTGATGAAGATATAGTCCATGGAAATAGTTAGTTTAAAAACATTTTAAGGTAAATGATTCAAAAAAAATTGATAGATAAAATCAATTAATAACCTTCTATTATTCGTTTAAACTGTGAATTTATTTCGATATTTTCTGGCAACATTTATATATAGTAAGCATGCTTAATTCTAATTAAGAAAAATTTACCTGCCGTTAATTTATTTGAGTACTCAGAAAATATTTTCAGAATATTAGTATGCGTACTTAATTCTAATTAAAAAAGATTCACCCGCTGTTAATTTATTTGAGTACTCAGAAAATATTTTCAGAATATTAAATAAGAATACATTGAATTTGCAAAAGTAACGTTAATTAATTTAAATAGAAAATTTTTCCCACGTGTTCGAAGAGATAAAATAAAATTGATTCATTTACGTTCAGTTTTTCTAAAAAAATTTTTTCTTTTTGCGGATCTACAAAAATTAGATGTTTGAACGCTGAGGTATAAAAGCCCAGACCATAATAGTAAATATAAACGATTATTCTTCGTTTATTAGTCTTTTCATGATTTCATTTTGCCTCAACGCGGGGCCAGATTGGTGCAATAGGTCCAATCGGCTTAGATCCGGCACTGGGCGGGAGTATTTTATACTTTGCCTAAATAGCATTTCTAGGCATTATATACAATGCCAAACAAAGTAAATATAATATTAATCGTTTCATACTTTGCCTAAAAACGCCAGGCATTCTATACAATGCCTGCATTTCATAACAATGCCTAGGCAAAGTATATATAATATTATTCATTTCATACTTTGCCTAAAAATACCAGGCATTCTATAGAATGCCTGCATTTCATACTTTGCTGGTAACATATATATAACTTTTGAATTTTCATCAATAAATATTATCAATTATAAAGATTATAATATTTTCAGCTGGAAAATTATATTGCTTCCTCTTATTACACAGAAACTTATCAATTGCTACTATAAATGAAATTTATTATGAAAGTATATTTTATTTTTATAAGTGCTGTAAACCTGTTAATGAATTAACCTTTTATATACAGATTACAAAAATAATAAACAAAATCTGTTCGTTTTTGAATTTATTGTATACGATGGGAATATTTGAAACATAAGTCAAGACCATTAATTTCAAATATTTCCATATACAATGTGTATGCATTTGTTTATTAATACAATATTACATTGCTGTTTTGGCAACATTTACAATTATTTTTATGCATAATTTAAAAAATGCTATCATTCTTTTTATTAGTAAATTAATAAAATAGTTTACAGTATTTTGAAGTATTTACTATACAACATATTTTTGGTATCAATTGGTTGTATTGAATTGAATTATTCCTTGAACAAAAAATATATATAACTATAAAAGTTCTTATTAATATAATTAAATATTAGTATAAAATATTTAAATATTTTAATAGAACATGTTTTATATTATTTTTATTTAGATATAAGTCATAATCTGATAATACTTAAGTCTGAATATTTTAAATTTATATTAATTCTATTGTGTTTACTGAAGATGGACTCTATTTTGAAAGCACTATGAAATTAATAAATAATTCTTAGTTCTAACTGACACATGATTTTATATTTTAGTTCATCTAAAATAATCATGCTTCAATTATTTATCATTTGACATTACAAAAAAAAATCTATTTTTCAAATTTTGAATAAGCAAAACCTAATATGTGTTATATTTTTATTAAATTAGCTCTCTAAATTATGTTCATATTATTTATAGAATGATTTTGATATTTTATACTATTTTTTTGTAGCTAAAGTCTACAGAATGGCACTAAGAATAATGTTTCATATTATTGAAAATAATACATAAATTTCCTAATCAATTATAAAAATTACAAATATAATTACTTTTCTATGAGATTCCTTTCTTTTTCTTGCTTCCTTCTTCAAAGCTTCTTGCTTGCGATGTATTTCTTCTTGTATTTCTCTATGCTAAAAAAAATTTACTTCTAAATATCATTTTTTCTATATATATTAATATAACCTAAAAAATTATTTTACTTCTCTTAATTTCTGAATTTCTTGTTTTCTTTTTATTTCTTTGGCTTCTTTTTCCTCAGTACACTTTTTGTTATGAACCATTTCTTCATAAAAAGATTTAAATTGAGGTTTGTTATGTTTATGAAGAAAATTTTGAACATATTGAGATAATTCATATATCATTACCTATTAAATTTTAAAGAAAAATTATATGTACATCGTTAGTGATATAAAATGCTATATTTTTATTATTCACTTTTAAAATTATCTATAAAATGATATTAATGTTGAAATATATCTTAATTATATATACTAAAAATGAATGTCACTTTATTAACAGGAAATACTTAATATATCATAAGATTAATATTTGTTTTTATCTCCGATTTTCTTCTTTGACTATACAGAATTTAATATGATAAACGATAAATCAATATATTATAGTTATTAAAACTACAATTATTTTAAGAATAACATTTCAAAAAAATTAATATTTTCTGAAAATTGTCAAAAAATACAAAGTTATTTTTATACTACTATAAAAAAGCAATTAATTAAATTATTATAGAGAACTATTCATCAAGTATAAAATCAGAATACAGCCATTTTCCAATTTACACAAATAATTGAGACCAAAGATTTTTAAATAATTTGAATTTTGTATAAGTTGGAAAAATAATTTTTTACAAAACATTTCTCTCAAAAGTCCTCAGGACTAAATGGACTGCATTTTTATGACATTATGGAGCTATATTATTCCTTTACTAAAAGAGAAACAATGCTGCATAGAACAGTATTGTAATAGTTAATATCAATAAAAAATATATAAAACATAAATACATCAAGTAAGATAAACTTTTAAATGTTGTTAAACTAACACCCTATATTTTATCATCATAATTTTCATTTTATTGATTTATTTTTATTCATTTAAAAATTCAAATTTTATATGATGTAAAAACAAACTATCAAGCAATATTATTATAATCTTTTTCAATTTCTATAAGAAATTTATAATAATTCATAATCATGAAAACACTATTGAAAGTGTATACTGTTCTTCTGATGATAATATTATAATTTTATCTGCCAAACTATTTATTCACATTTTAACTTAAATTTTTTTTTCTAAATTGCAAAAATTTATAAAATTTTTTTACTATAAAGTCAAATTTAAGTACAGTAATACTCCAAAGTGATGGGATAGGTGGGACTGACCAAAATTGCTTAAGTCGGGGTACAACTTTGCATATAAATACATATAAATTTGGTTTAATTGGGACCAAGGACTAACAAAAACACTAGTTTAGAAAAAAATATTTAATAAAATTGCAGTTCTTTATACATATTAATACAAAATATAAAAAAATAAATGAGTTATTAAGCATTTTTTGCTGTATCAAGAATTCTTTCATTATCTTTTATGATTGTTCTTACTGTGGGATTCCGGTAGCTCAAACTTCTTTACCAATTCACAAATTTTCATTCTGTTATCAAAATCCTTGAAAATATTAAGTTTACATTCCAATCATACTCCTTTTCTTATTAGGTGCAGGAGAATCAGATTTACTTTGTTTGGACGTCATAGTTTTTTTAAGGGTTTAGAAAACATATAATAAAACAATCTTAACTTTCATCGATTGTAGAATCGTAATCATGCATGTAGAGTTAGCTGGAAATGCATCCAATGCATATCACACCAAGATAGTATGCAGCAGTGTTGCCAAACGAAAAAATCCAGAACCATGTAACTCTGAATTTGTGTAAGTCAGGGTAGCGTAAGTCAGTGTATTAATGTAGTGTAAATTGAGTATTATGTAAAATGGAAAGGCTGAATAATAATCACTATTCCATTAGGAATATTTAAATTCTTCTTGAAATTTAAATTCATGTTTCTATCAAATTATTAATTATATTATTATTGTTTTACTTCAAAATAATTATTTAATAAAATATTAGATCTAAAATTTACATTTTAGAGTTAAAAACTTGAAAATAATTTTATTTAATAATGTGGGGATCAGGAATTCCCCCTTCTTTTTCACGGAGACAAAAAATGCAACAGTAATGTCTTAATAGAATAACAGGATGTATTAAATGTCATTATTGTTCTTCGAAGTAATAAATTTAAGATAGATTTATTCAGGTGTTAATGCAGAATCCAAGAATTGACATCTGAACCATCTGTAAAGACATCCCCGGGAAAGGGCACTAATTAGGTCAAAATTATATAAAAGTCAAGTTGCCCAAGAGCGAGTCTTTGCTTCGCTTTGCCTCGTTTTGTTTACTCAGTTCTCACCTGGCCAGTACTCGCCATATCCCGGAAGGATTTAAGAATGTCATTTGTTCCTACATTCGACTTTTCCCCGAGTTAAGAACACTCGAAGGATTTAATAATCAACAATCAGCAGTATAATCCAGTGCCAAGACCAAGTAGAGTGACAATGTCACCTTGGTTACTTTATTTGGACTAAAGACTATTAAAAGAAAAAAAGGACTAAAGATTGTTTGTAGACATGTTTCTGTCTTCGATTCAATGCGGAAACTATTGATCACCACAAGGTATCTTTCTCCTTGTTTTGTCGGGAACAAAAGTTTTAAGGTTGAAATCTCTCTCTTTTTGACAAATAAAGAAGCTGTTGAATTTACATTTAATGTTACTCCGTCTAAACTCGCTGAGCTGCCTCTGTTTGTCATCCTTACCTTGCACACACTTTGTTGACCGCTTGAAGGCCTAATGCCTGACATTCTCACTTCTGGTTCCGGCTGGGCACCACAATAAATTTAAATACTTTGAATACTTCAATTTTTATTAGTAAAACAATAAAAATTAGTGATGCATTTTATATTTTAAACTTCACATTTAAAAATATCTTTTGCATTTATAAAGTTTTTTAATGCTGAAATTATATTTGCTATTATATAATAATTATTTAAGTTTGAAAATAGTTTTTATATTGCTCTGAAGGAAATGTATTTATATATTAAAAAAATAAGTAACTTTTCAATGATTAGATCAAATTTTTACTTATTAATGGATTCTGAAAATAAACAAATATTATATTTAATTAAATTTTCTTAAAAGTTTAGAAGATTATTGAAATTAGTATTTTAATGCATTCAAGAAGGCATAAAACATAAATAAATAATTAAACTTTTTAAAACAAGACAGCACTGATATCAGACATTTGAAGATATACAAAAATCTTTTCAAATACTGTATAACATTATTGGATTTCTGGTTTCTCAACAGTTGAAAATTATATTTGCTATTATATAATAATTATTTAAGTTTGAAAATGGTTTTTATATTGCTCTGAAGGAAATGTATTTATATATTAAAAAAATAAGTAACTTTTCAATGATTAGATCAAATTTTTACTTATTAATGGATTCTGAAAATAAACAAATATTACATTTAATTAAATTTTCTTAAAAGTTTAGAAGATTATTGAAATTAGTATTTTAATGCATTCAAGAAGGCATAAAACATAAATAAAACTTTTTAAAACAAGACAGCATTGATATCAGACATTTGAAGACATACAAAAATCTTTTCAAATACTGTATAACATTATTGGATTTCTGGTTTCTCAACAGTTGATCTACATTAGTTAAATTATTTTATTAAATACTGGACTGAAATAATAAGAAATTTTCAGAGAAAAATTATTTTAAAACTATTTCAACATGAAATAAAGTTGTTTATATGATTTTATGTGATAAAAATTTAATATGAATTAAATTATAATTTCCAATTTTTAATTCCTTCTTAAATATATTGATTTATTTACCACTTATATTTAGAACATAACTATATTTAGATTTGATTTGTTATGATTCTAACAGCATATGGAATATATTTGATAGCAGGAACTCCAATACCCATCTCAGAAAAACCAATACCTGCGATGGGTTTAACAGATCAAGATGGATCCCTTTCAAGAAATATGGAGATATGGGATCCAGATTTGAAGCTAGTTCCTAGTGGTAAATAACTTCTTTACCATATGGCCATCAAACAAAAATATATTTACAATGACATTTTTGTTTTATCATAGTCGTGTTTTTTTTACAGTATAATGAAATGATACATCAAAATTCACAACTTTAAGAGTTAACATAGGCATTTTTGTTTTATCATAATCGTGTTTTTTTTTTACAGTATAATGAAATGATACATCAAAATTCACAACTTTAAGAGTTAACATATATAATATTATATTAATAAATTATTTTTGTAGAACTTTCAATTTTATATATATTAACTAAACATTAAAAAATTTATTTTCATTATTAAATATTTGATTTTTATTAGTTAAAATATTCTATAAAATAATAGAACAGTTATAGTCCAAAGATCTGTTATTGATTAATTAGCACAAGATGTTTATTTGTATAAACCAACATAACAGGGACTGAATATATAATACCCCAGTGTAAAATGTAAGACACACACTTGCAAGAAGCAGCTGAGGAGGGTAATAAAAAAACCAAAAACATTACCACATAAACCTAAATTATCAAACCAAATTTTAGCCCTTGAAACCATAACGGAAATAATAATTTGGATATATAATATATATCCAAATAATAATTTATTTGGATATAGTTCCCTTGAAGTTATTATTTAAAACATTACCACATGTTGTTGGTATTAAATAACTAATAATAAATTTATTTTTTCTGCTTAAAGTACTTTGTGGACTCCTTGTATTTCTTATAGGCAGAACTTGATAGTTTATGATTAAATAATTTAATATTATAATTTTTTAATTCAAACTATATTCGTTTATTTGATAATGAAAATGGTAAAATAAATTAAAATTAGTTCTTGTAATTTTACATTATATAGTATATAAAATTGGTTTAAAAATTATTTAAAAACTCCAGTGACATTTTATCATGTAATATTCTATAATTTAAAAAGATATTGTGAAATCATTAAGTTTAGAACTAAAAAGTCAACGAATGCTTTTGTTATATAAGTTGCTTGTGCTTATAACAAATTAAATATACTATTAAATAATTCATATCACTATTAAATAATTCATCTATTAAATATACTATTAAATAATCTTCTGTATAGTTTAATATTTGCAATTTTTTTAAATATGCAATATATTGATTATTTCTCTGTATTATTATATCAGGGAATAGGAAGAACATATATTTAAAATGTAAAACTAGTATATTTTATTAATTAAATTTATAATAAAATCTTTATAATAATAAAAACCTTATCATGTGTACTTTTAAGAATTAATACTTCAAACTCAATCTTATTGTAAATTTTAATAATTGTTTTTCTTTGATGAAAAGCTGAAATTCACTAAGCATTAGTCATTAAACAGTTAAATATAAATGTATTAAAATTTGTTTTATAAACAAATCTTTCGTAACATTTGATCTGCAATAAAAAACATAAAGGATTCTTTGGAATGAAAATATTAATCTAGGACACTATTTCTCAAATTGTGAGTCATGCTTCTATGAGAGTTATAAATTAAATATTGCTGTATTTATTTTTATTATTTTTAACTATAGGGATAGTGTAAATAATTATCTACTATTTTGGAGGATGCAGTAACAAATTGAGAATTGAAAATCTAGGAAGTCTTTAAATTTTCTAAATAAACATTTTCAAATATTCTTAAATTCATGATTACAACTTGAAACATTTTGAAAATAAATTTGTTTTCTTTAGCACTCCTATTGAATCTACATCACTGAGAAACCATAAAAATCAAATGTCTTACCTCTCCTTTTAAAGTATGTGCGAGATTTATCAATTGTTTTTGTAATTCAGCAACAATCTGCATTGACAATCCTTTAGTATTTTTTAATTCCAACTTAGGAATTCTGTAAAATAATTAAAAAGAAACAATAAATATTAATTTTTATATCATCAAAATTAATATATGAATATTACAAATATATACTTACTCGTTGGGATAATTATTATTATATTTTACATACATATCAACTTGAACATATATTTCTTTACATACAGTCATACTCTGTTGGGGTTTAAGAGTTATCAACAATTCAGGAGGCCTCCATATCTAATTAAACATTACAAACTTTTATATAATTTATAACACGAATACAGATGTTCAATATTAAATATATTATAATTTTTATTACAGTTCAATACGGATAAAATACCTTCCAAGCATTCTTCTGTCTGAGATCTTTCAGATCATCCATAAAAATTGACTGTAAAACTTGTAATTCATTCTCCTGGCGTTCTTGTAACGATTCTTCTTTATCATCAATCATTTTTTCATTTTCCCACATTTAAATAATTTTTTAGAAATTAAAAAATACCGAGAAATTTTCCCGATAAACATGCTGTGTTTACAATCACCGGCCACGAACTAACATTAAGTTTCTTTTTTCGACATTTCATCATCAGCGAGACTGAAGCGCCACTACATTATTAAAAAAATAAATAAATAAATAAGACTGCACCATCGACGTATAAGCAGTGTATAATACACATGGTAATACATTCCATGAATACATCCATGAACTGCACTAATAAAAATGCTTTTTCATATATTATGGATATTATTTAATCAGTTAAAAATTATGAACTTAATCAATATGTGCTGTTTATCCGTAATTATTGTAATATTTTAAATTAAAAATTAATCGAAAATAAATAAATATATATTTTTCTCGGTATTTCCATGACCGAGATGAAAAGAACAGAGTATTATTAGTGCCTCTTTCCGGGATTTATTTTGTATAAATAAAGTAATATTGAGTTTCAGGATTTTGTTAGGCTAAAAAATATGGAGATCTCGGTATTTCCATGACCGAGATGAAAAGAACAGAGGTATTATTAGTGCCTCTTTCCGGGATTTGTTTTGTATAAATAAAGTAATATTGAGTTTCAGGATTTTGTTAGGCTAAAAAATATGGAGAAATCAAGGACATTTTATAATAGACTATTAGAAATACACGACATTGAAAATCGGCTGGATGGCCGAGTGGTAACGCGTTAGTGTACCAACCAAGAGGACCGGGTTCGCGTCCCGGGTGCGACATCTCCTGAAAAGATTTTTGGGGTACTGGGCCCGGCGCGACCCAGCGATCCCAGTCCTTCACCATCCGGCCCCCTCCATGGGTGTGGGTGCAGCTCGTGGTTGGAACTGGGCCCGGCCCTTAATAATCTCCCTAATTGGAAAGGGACATAAAAATACAAAAATAAATGATATCGAAAAAAACACGTCGAGAAACAAGCCACAATATTCAGCTAAAGATTTCGTTTTTCATGGACTTTGATCGGAGAGAACATACCTTGATACTAGGTCAAAGTCGGCCGGATTGGCAGCGTGGAAACGCTTCGGCTTTCCATTCTGGAGAACTCGGGTTCGAGTCTCGGGTCCCACCCATTGAAAATATTTATCATGTGATCCGGGCCTGGCCCGTCGATCCCCATCCTCCACAATCAGGCTGACCCCTCTGCAGGGGTGGGCAGTCTGTGGAAGGGCTTGTTTCGCCCCGTCATTTAGTATTCCCCCTGAATGGAAAGTGGCGTCAAAAAAAAGACATTAAGTTAAAGCAAAAAACTTAGTTGTTAGCTAGATTGCAGGACCGTCGAACAAACTGGAGAGCTTCTCGAAATATATATATATATAGTAACAAATAGGAATTATACCAAAAATATTCCTATAGATCAAAGCTTCTCAAACTTCGCTTTTCAGCATTTCGCTTCGCGACCCCATTTGGGATCGCAAAAATTAAATTCAAACACTGGAATTTCAGTTTATATGTAACTTCACAAACGCCCAATATTTTACGTATGACAACATATGTATTTTCAGTGTAGTTGGCTGATAGTGTTCATCTTAATAAGTGTGTAAATGATTTATGTACTTGTATGTTTTATTTCATACAGTATTTAATACCTAGGGTCGCGAAAAATCTCGCAATGAAAAATGGGGTCGTGAATGAAAAAGTTTGAGAAGCGTTGTTATAGATTATTGTATGGACAATCCATATGAAGCACTGTCCATATAATATCCGAAGTTTTCTTCGAATCAATTCTCCACAATTGTAAAGTGATCAGATTTTCTGAACTTCAATCCGGGACGCTCTAGATATTGGGGAATGTAGGGAGTATAGGGTGTGGAGTTGGACAAAATAAAAAAAAATTAAAACAATGAAAAAAGTAAATTATTAAAAAATTTGCAGAAAGAAAACAGGAAGAGATAAAGAAACTAGGATGACCATATTCTATGTATAGTAAAATTTGGGAAATAGAATTCTTCAGAAGCTAATTTTTTAAAATTAAATCTAGTTAATCTTTTTTTAAAAAAAATTTAATATGAACTATTTACTTATAAATAAAAAAATCCGGATAATCCGGGACATTTTATTCATAACCGGGACAAATCCGGGAAATTTTTTCAAGCCAGGACAAAGAATCAAAAACCGAGACTGTCCCGGCTAATCCGGGACATCTGGCACTTTACACAATTGGCTATTTCTGATCGGTTTCTTAGAAAAAATGTACTGTGTTCATTTAAAATCTATTATAATAATTTACTGAAGCTCATTTTCCAGAAACAAATAATAATGCATACAAAATTTCATACTTCTTAATTCTATGAAAATGCTACATTATTTATATTGTCCATTTCAATATAGAAATTATTATTTGATTATCATATTATTAGTATTTTTTAGTCAACAGATGATGCCAATTTCCATTCTATAAGAATACTAAGTGACGAAGCCAAACAAGTTTCTTCCACAGGCTGCTCACCTCCTGCGGAGGGATCAACTGGATTGAAGACGAGGATCAACAGACCGAATCTTGACCTCGAGATATTTTCAAGGGAATCAAAACCCGAGACTGGAACCTGATTTTTTGGAGTTGAAAGCCAAAACGTTTCCATGCAGACCGATTCCCTAATGATTTTAAAGAACTCAAAAATACAAAAATGATTCCTCCATTTCTGACTTTGGATTGGAAAATTAACGGCTAGTTAAAAAAGTTAGGTAACTTTGTTTTACTTGTCTATGAGAATGATGTCTGGTCACACATTATAGACATCTCAATACCAGACACACACAACATCCAGGATGCATGTATTATAGACATCTCAATACCAGACACACACAACATCCAGGATGCATTCATCCAAAAAATTAGCAAATACACAGGCTCACAAGAAATTAAGCGTCTCTAGGGAATGCAAAAAATAGTCACAGTACCCATCATTCTCTCCTGCATAGGAGTAATCCTATAAAGATTGTAAGGAAAAAGAAAAGAAAGGAAATTTTCAGAATAAAGAAATATTGGTTACCTGGATGTTGGGGTGTTGTGGAGGCAGTCGGATGGACGCCATGTTGGAAGGATGTCTCGATTGCAAAAGAAAATATTAGTATTAAAAATTTTTCTAACTGAAATTAAGCTAAGGGATGGAGAAGAAAGGAAAAGTTAGTTCGAATTAAAAAAGAAAATTTATTAGATGTTAAAAATTTTCACTTAGTTTTATTTTTATTGTATAATTGTCATGATGTAAATTGATGATTACGATAAAAATTGTCGGTAGTTGGTGTTGGCAGTTCCCGTCTTCTGTCGCTATACAGTGGTGTTCTCATTTGGTGTTATCTACGTGGTGTGGTGTACTGGTGACTGTTGTGTTGTGCCTCGTCTTGGATTATTTGGTGTTGTGTTTTTGTCTGTCATCTGGAATACTGGTAACTGTTGTATGGTGTTTTAGTCAGAACTATTGCTGGAATTACTGTTGAAGTTGTCATGGAGTTGCCTGGCGACAAAGGAAGATTTATGTCGTTTATATTATTTCAGTAAGTTATTAATTGGATTAATAAAAGTTTATTTAATATGAATGCAATGTATTTATTTTTGGAGTGGTTCATACAGAACAAAATAAAAATAGGAATTACGATCCAGACTGAGCCTAAAGTAACTGATGCGTGGGGTCCGAACCAAAGGGAAGCTGCGGGGGTTAATCCGGGCTTTCCAATCACTGTGAAGTGTGTGAAACACTACACAAAAGCCTCAAAGTATTAGATCTACATCCCAAAATATATGTAACATTACAAAAAGCATCACTAATCAAAACATGCAACATAGTAAGAAAGTTTCTCAGTATTGATACAGACAGTTAACACACAATTAAGTTTCACAAGTAGTCATGTCTTGACTCGAGTCTGACATGGCACTTTGCCCTGGAGTTACTCCGTACATACATTGATATACCATGAATAATAATAATGTAACCAATATCTTCTTTTATTGATTTATTGTTTCTATACAAAATGAAATTTTGATAGTTTTAATACACAATTAATAAAAAGGTTTAAATATACTTAAATTAATTATTTAAGAGTTATTAAATAAATAATTATTTTATAAAATATTATCTATGGAAAATTAAATATCATATTACTTCGAATTTAAGTCGCACTTTTTATTCAAATTTTTGAGATGTAAAATTTGGGTGCAGCTTAAATTCAAATCAAATATTTTAACATCTTATTTCTCCCATCTCTCACTCCCCAATGTTCAGGTTTTTGCTTTACGCTCTATGCATGTGCACAGTATTAGGACCGATGGTAACAGTTTATTTGGTTGTCCCCGTTCGTAGTTTTCTGATTTAATCCAGTTGCTATTTGATAGTAGCTTGTAGAATTGCATCGTATCCCGAACTTACCCTATCTGTCCAGCTTAGCCGCGACCATCGACGCAAGTACGCGTGCGCTAACTGAAATCCAACTTAGCCGCGACCATCGACGCAAGTACGCGTGCGCTAACTGAACGAGTCCAGTGACGAAATAGGGATGACAGCTTCACACATGGATGTTTTCAAACGCAAGATAACTGAAGCTGAATGGAGGTTTATTGTAATGTCGAATGCTAAATGATTCGTTCCGACGTCGGAAATAATATATTTAACAGAACTTAATATTAATTCTATAATCCACCCGTCATTATACCGACTGCGACTCCCCTTTCGCGTTTGGACTCACCCACCTTAGCTAGGCGCGGCTTTCGTAGACGGACAATGTAGATCTACACAAGGGGAAATTCTGGTTCAACAATTTCGCTTTTTAGTCTTGAATCAAGTTACATTGTTATAAAGTTTTCACTTGCAAATTAAATTACATAGATTATCAGATATACTAAAAATTGAACCGAACTTACACGTTCAAGAAGTAAGTTATTGATACATTGTCAATAATGATCAATAACTAACTTTAGCTTAAGATAGTTGTATTAACTGGACTTCGATTTTAATGTTAATATATTAACACATTGGAAAAAAAAGTGTGTATAAATTTTTTTTTTACAAAAATTGCCAGAACTAAAAAATCCAAATATATACGATGATAAAAATGTCTAATCAAAACAAAATTTTGACCAATTAACAAGGTTGTCAAAAATATATTTTAATGATTTCAGTTTTGAAATTATTTTAATATATGCAGCTTGGTATATAATGTAATGTGTGTTTTATGTTTTGATTGATAGTTTATATCAAACATATTGCTATTAAGTAACTGTAATTATTATTATTACGTCAAATTTTTTAAGAGTTGAATTATTATTTTGTTTGCAATTAAGCAGTTTAACTCTGTATTCTTGTTTTATACCACCTATCAATAATTCCATAAAATGTGCAAACAAAAATCGAACATGCATTACTTCTGTATTTGTATTGTACATATAAACATTTCATATACTTCGTTTTAACGCATTTCACACGATCTTTAATCGTCAGAATCAGCTGACAAATACTATAGGCATGCATGCATTCTACAGGGTGAAACATGTCTCCATACAAATGGCAACAAACAACAGGAGAAACCATTGTCACGTATTTGCCAAAATTGATTAGAGCGACTGTCATTGTGTGTCGACATGGGAGACATATCCTGTATTCTTCTGTATTTGTATTGTACATATAAACATTTCATATACTTCGGTTTTAACGCATTTCACACGATCTTTAATCGTCAGAATCAGTTGACAAATACTATAGGCATGCATGCATTCTACAGGGTGAATCATAAGTCTCCATACAAATGGCAACAAACAACAGGAGAAACCATTGTCACGTGTTTGCCAAAATTGATTAGAGCGACTGTCATTGTGTGTCGACATGGGAGACATATCCTGTAACAGTAACATAAAAAAATAAACATTATTCATCGCTTTCACCATTTGTATGGAGACATGAGTCGCCCTGTATAAGATTTTACATTATAATGTAAAATGGAATTTGTAACGTCATTATCCCAATTTCATCCTGTTTTTTCCCAAATGTCACTCACTCGGAATTATCCAAATTTATTTATTTTTTAATTATGTATGATGTTTTACATTTCATGCAACCATGAGAATGAATGACAAACCAGGGCAAAAAAAACTCGGAAAGATGGCAATGCTAGTGCCAGTAGCTGTAATATTTGACTTTGCTAGTAGTAGTAATAGTGAGACAATCCCGTCATCTATTGTTACTCTTAACAGAATCATAGTTGTCTTAGGTACAAATGGCAGTATCCTCCCTCAATCGGATAGGAAAATAATATCTTCCTGTGCAGAAAAATGTAATCAAATTATATCTTATCCCCACAGGAGCCACACATTTAGACAATATGTGGGCAGATATGTCATACAGACATCAACAATCCTAATTAAATGGAGATGTTTCAAGATAACAATATCCTGTAACATTATATGCAATTTTGATTTTTAAGCAAACGCCTCTTTAATTCTCTATAATGAACCTAAATAAGAGCTGCTTGCCATAATTCAGGTACTGACTTCTGAAAGATACTGCCAACCTATGTATCAGATCTGATTCCCCCAATTAACTTTATTCAAATACATCATTAAAGTACAGAATTGTAGTCAAATTTTATATTAAAATTAAGAGACATTTATTATTAGAATTTTTGTTTCTATTGTTGTTAATCATTTAATGTGCATGTGTTTTATTCAAATTTCAATATGCATTCAGTGACTGAAATTCAATATCTATCTTAAATTCATAAAATGTTCTGTATATAACTCCAGAAATCATGTACAATATTCATTTATTGTCCTATGAACATTATTAGATTCAGATGTGAATTTGATAATTATTTCAAAAACATATGTACAATTTATCATAAAAATGATTCTTTTTATTATTTCCTTTCTTTTATTCAATTGCTTCTTATTTCTATAAAAAAAAATCTCAAAATCATATTTTTTTTGTATAACTGTATATTAAATAACAATTTCCAAAAAGGAAAATACAATTGTTAGTCTTTATTAATATAAAATTTTTTATGGTTTTTAATTATTTCTATGATTTAAACATTTTCTTTCACAATGAATTCTTTTTGTGCTAAGAATAAATTCAAATATAATTTTCAGTAAAATTTATGTTTAAAAAAGTTGGGAGAACCTTTACATCAATGAAGATTGCATACCACAACAAAGTAAAAAACTATATTGGAGATCAGTACACGACATGGCTGATAAGCTTTATAACATTCATGTTGAGATAATGAATGTTACAAAATGATGGTTTTACAAATTAAACTTTTGGAGAAAATTTATATCACATAAAACTTTAAATCATCATAACAGGAAGAAAAAATTTATAGATATAATGACTGGACTTGTATTAGATCAAAATTATCAATCTTGTTTAAAACACAGTATCTGAAATTAAAGAAAATAAAATGTTCAATATTTTAATGAAATATGTCAATTAACAAAACTGTCAAATTTATAAAATTAAATATTTGAGAATTGAACTAATATACAATTTTATATAAAATTTGAGATCAATTTTCAAGAAAGATAATTAAAAATTAATTAAAAAAAAAGATCTCTACATTCTATATTTATATTATTATAATTAAGCTATATTCCATTTTTATGAATATCTTGTAATATTTAAAGTCTTATAATAATAAAATCAACAAATTATAAAAAATTTGACAAACCAAAATGACTACACAATTAAGACCTTAAATTCTTTCATAGACAAAGCATATCCAAATAAGTGAATTTTAATTTTTGCATGCAATTTGAATTAATTAAAATTTACATTTTTGATTAAGTCTGTATACAGAATGAAGATTTAATAAACATAACAAAGATATTGTTTTAGAACATAATTTACAATTTGTTGATAAAAGCTTTAATACATACTTATAAAACAATTATTTTATGTTATGATATTCTGTGTTTGGTTAAATAAAATAAAATTAAGAGCAATATAAAATTAAAATACATTTATCAATTTTTTTCAGCAAAAATATTCTTCTCTTCAATAACTACATAAAAATATCAATTATTTTTAAAATATTTCTGAACAATTTGCAACAAACACAATTATTATATATATATTAATTACAAAATACACATTAATTTGATCTATAAATAATGCAAATCAAATTTTAATATTTTTAGATTTATATAAAAATTACTTTCTAATGGTAATTAACCAAATGGACGTACATTTTTAATGTTCAAGTATGTTATTACAAAAAATGTCTATGATAAAAGCTATTCCATTCTCTTTCATTTCTATATTGCAAATTTTTATTTTTTTATCACTATTAAATAATGTATTTACAAATCATATATATTTTGTATTATTCAAGTATGTGCAATATCATCCAGCCAATGAGTTGCAAATTTTTATATTATTAGAACGGAGGTTTAAATATCACAATAATGCACAATGGGTTGCTAAACTAAAAAATAAAAATTATTTGGTTGTCTTTTAAAAAAATGTTGGGAACCACTGATCAAAAATATGATTGTTAATAACATTATGTTAAAATGCATTTAGTAATTACCAACAAAAGTGATTTAAAAATTTTCAACGTTGAGCTGTTATATAATTATGTGAATATTGAAGAGAATGGGTATTTCTTAAAATATCTAGTAAATATATATTGATTTTATATTACTATAAATGATTGTTATTTAATAACCAAACACAGATGTTATATATTTACTAATTCAATCTTGTAAATTTTATCTCAAATTTTAAATAAAATTTGAATTATTATAATTTATGGAAAAACATTAATCATACATTTTTTACAGAAATTTGTACAAAAATCAATGATTGGATGCAGTTATGGCCTAAATCTAAATCATAAATACACATAAGTCAAAAAACTATTTCACACAAAATATATACAATATGATATAAATCTATATACACTAAACATATCACAAGCAAACATCCAATTTTTGATCAAATAATAAATTTTTTAATCATCTTGTATATCAGAATTGTCTCTAGAACGATAATTTCGTTTAGAGTTTTTTGCACTTTTAAATTTTCTGAAGGTCCAAGAGGCTGCTGTTGTTTCTGTGTCATTTGAATGAGTTACACTGTCACCATTGTCCAATTTTTCTTCACCCAAATTACAAGAATCAGAAACAGTTTGGGAATTATTTAAAGGAGCTGAAGACAAACATGTATTTGTAACAACAGTTTCTGTGCCATTTATGATACCATTTACTTCTTCACTTTCTTCTGTTATATGCTGAAGAACAACAGAGGATGATGAACTGGCAATATCAGAATTAATTGTCAATTTAGCTTGTTTGGCTTGTTTTGGTTTATCAATATATCTTTTCTGATTTTCTACATTATCATCAGAGTCTGAACTAGGTTCACTATAAAGTGATCTCTGTAATATTTTTGTACGTTTTAATTGCAATGCTTTTCTTCTTTCTTTATTTTGCATATTATTCTGACATTGTAGAACTGAATTTAATATTTTCCTTGCACTATTTAAACTACGAAGCTCATGATCTGAATCTAGAGATAAGTTATTATTTGATGAATGTTCAAATAACTTTTTTCTTTTTAAACGTTTCTTTGTGAGTTTTAATGTTGTTTTTACAACTCTAAGAAGTTGTTCATGTCGCTTCTGAGCAATTAGTTCAGATATACGATCTGAATTTGTTTCTTCAGAATCTTTATTTTCATCTTTCTTTTCTTCTGTTTTATTTGCATTTTGTAAACTTTGTAAATTGGCTTCTACTCTGCTGGTAAGAGCATATATATAGGAACGTGTCTGAGGACTTAAACTTCCATTGCTTTTAGGGGATTCTTGTACTGATTCATCTCCTGATGATGATGATGATGAAGGAAATGTTGGCAAAGAAGAAACAGATCCATCAGATTGTATTTCGAAGCTTAAATTTGGCAAGTCTGAGTTGGTACTAGAGTTATCAGAATCAGTAGTCCATCCTTCTATATCTCTCTGAACCTTTTGAAAAAAAAATTTTAATTATATGATTAACTTAAATATAAATAGCTATTTATTTCAAGTAAAAGAAATAATGTAAAATTTATTAAAAACTATTTACCAATGAATCAAAAAATGCCATCATTCGAGGATCTTCTTGTATTGACTTATGACTGTAATCATGAGTCATTAATTGTCCACTTTCCAAAACCAGACTAATATATTCTTCTGGACTATAAACTCTTCTCATACCATCTTTGACTCCATTTATACATCCAGTACCACCAGGTAAAGGAAATGTACTCCAAAGCTATAAAATAAAATACTAATTTATAATGTCAAAATTATAGACTATATATGATACTGTATAAACTACAATTAAAGAATAAAATTTTTATATAAAATAATTTGATTTCTCTTGATAAAAAATACTTAATTGATTTTTTGCTTTAACTGGTTTCTTTTAAATTTATAGCTTTTAAAAGATGTTTTTATATTATATTGATTAGTTATATTTTCCTTATCATCATCTGAAAACATCTAATTAAAACAAGGTTACTGTACTGCTATCATAAAGGAACACAACTTCTCTATTTTTGTATGACAGAACTTTTATTGTGATTTGCTGCTAATAAAAAGGTTGGACTTACAGGTGAAAAGAAGCATGAAGACTGAAGAAGAGAAGGAAGGAAGAAAAAGGAGGAGAATAGAATGGAATGGGAATGGAAAAGAGAATGAGAAGAAAGGAGAAAAGAAAATGTAAGAGCAACTACTTGTATAATATCATGGCAATTGTTCGTGACTAATATATGCACTGAGTAACAGTAAGCCCAGATTGATTGAATGATGAAGTTAAAGATAATTAATTCAAGAACAATTAAGAAACTGAACAATTCATGTAGTTTCTCTCTAGATATGTATCTTCTGCATTTAAATTAATCAGATTTTCCTGCTTGGATTAAATTTTGTTATATCATAATTTCAAATGCTTCTGCATCTTTCTACAATAAATATATTTCATTTTGTAAAAACTGTTTCCCTCCATACTCCACAGCTCTGATCACTATTTATCCATATGCTGTATATCATAAAATTGCCCATGTCCTGAATTGCTATCCTTCATATGCACTGGAGTATCATGTCTCAAATTGCTCCTAGTATCATTATCTGACTTTAATAACCTTAATTTTGTATCTTAAAGTGGAGACAGATTTTAATGAATATGGATCCTTTCCAATAGCCTCACATTACTAACACAACTGTTCTCTAAATCACAATTGTTGTCATTATTTGTATTATATTTGTGCTATTTTTGCTGATGATAAAATCTAATACTTCACAAGTTTAAATTACTGAAATATAATAATAAATTTTGAGTTACTGAAGCAAATGAAATATTTATTGAAAAAACAAAATATAGAATAAATAATAGATTAGATATATCTTATTCTTTATGAAAATGAAACATGGAGATTGAATGAGTTTTAACATTTAATACAAATTTATTTTACTATTGAAATTAAAAGTAAAAACTTACTTTGACAACTTTTTCTACTCCAGAAGATGCAAATATTGTATTAGCTTGATTGTATCTCACCTGATTAACAATTGATCGATGCCCTTTTAGCACTAAATGTGCTTCATTCACCCATATTCCTACAAATAAAAATAGTAAGTCAATCTTTTTCTTTTCTGTATATATTCATTATCAATTTTACCTTTATTTTCCACTGGTATTTTCCACATATATAATTTGAAATCATCTGAACCAGACATAACATACTAAAATAGAAAAATAAAATTTAAGTAAATTTTAGAATAAATGAAAATTATTTAAAAAACTTATATTAACCTGATCAGAATCACCAGCAAAACAGCAACTTTTCATAGTGCATGAATTATAATAACCTGGATGGTCAAATTCTGCAACAGGATAAGGTGATGAAATATTGTATAAAACTGGTGGAAGACGTCTTCGTAAAGCTAGAAGACTGGTACCACTTAAATTGAAACGAACACTCATTGAACTCTGAGTTGATAAACATCCACCATATCGTAAAACACAACTATAAATTTAAAGATATTAAAATAAGAAAATTCATATTGAAAATAAGGAAAATATAAAAATATTTTATATATAGTTGAACTTTAGTAAATTATAACATTGATTAATGATATTTTTATTAATCATTTACTTTCTATACTCTCCCACTATTTCTATTAATAAATTTTCAGTTAATAATACTATAAAACCAATTTTGACTAAATAAGCATTCCTAGATTCAGCCGCTTCAGATAATCAGCAAAATCCATTTTATATTTACAGTTATTAGTTTTATTTACTATCTAAGCATCTACAGTTTAGTTAGCTTACTTTTCAGTTCCTTAAACCATTCATTATTTTAGACTAAAGAAATTATTACTTTATATTTTATTTATATACTTTATTATATTTTATTCATTAAAATATTATAATTTATTTTATTTTATAATTTTTTTTTTTTTTCATTTTCTATTATTATTAATGCTTTAAAAATGTTACTATAATATTTATAATATAAAAGTTTAATAAATAAACTACATTTTTTGAATGAAAAAACTAACATCTGATTGTCTTGAAACGAATTAAACCTTTAATTTATGATGAAAATGCATGTTAATGAAAGTTTTATAAAATCAATTGATAGCATTAACAACGGTCCCAATAATAGATGAGTGGTAACCATGTATTTTGACTTAACTATGTTTTGAGTTTAAACCATTTCTTAACAAAGACAAAAAAATATTAAAATTGATCTAATTAACTATATCTCAAATTAAATATTTAAATTATCCTGATCTAATAAACTCAATTAGATCAAAAATGATCTAATTAGTTTATTAGATCAGCAGATTTACAATTGATATTGGAGATCAATGTAATTAAACTTTTTTACAACAAAGTTAAATTTTATGCAAATGACAAAATAGCAAACTGGTATATTTTAAATCATCAGTTATCAATTTTATTTTTTTAGAAATTTTTATTATAATATATTATGCACTTTTGTTTCATATATATATATATTTTATTAATTTGTATTCAAGATGAGACTATTTTAAAGCTAGTTTATCATCAAATAAATCATATTTCCAAATAAAAATCAGTTTTGGAAATATGATTTACAGTCAAACCTGTTTTTATGCGGTCCATTTCTGTGTAGTTTTTTTTTTCTGTGATTGTTTATGTGTGATTTTTTTTTGTGTGGCAGATTAAAAAGTACTTTTCACGTACTAACTAAATTTATATAAACAACAATTTTATTTATTTAATATTATTTTCAAGAAGATAGTAGATGGTATATAAAACTTCCACTAAGAAAAAAAAATTATTAGGAGAGAAAATATTTCATATTACAAAAAAAATGAAATATACTTTAAATTGAGCTTGATTTCAGTTTAAAACATTTCAAAATTATCAATATAGAATATTATTATTTGAAACCGTAAATAAGTTTCATTTTAAACTTATTAAATCTAATTGTATTTATAATAGTAATTTGGCATTTTCATATAATTATGCCATGTTATAAAAATAACTTTGGAGCATATAATTTTATAAATGAATTTCAAAATAGCTCTATTGATATTATATTAAACAATAATGCCATGTATTTGAATATGTTCTGACATGAATTTTAATCTATTTTCTGATAAAAAATGAAACTTATAAAATTACCATGTTACTCATCTTGTAAATGTAATACCCTACTAATAGCTTTTTAACTAATTAGTAGATTTTCATGAAATTGTATAGGCGAGCTACTACTACTATTACATATAGCTTGATACCATCAGGGGCACTGAGAGGCTGGGGAAGAGGGGACAAATTCCCCGGGCCCGTAGAAGATTGAAGGGCCCGGGCCGCTTCCTAACAATAAGAATATTATATAATATGGGCCCGAAACCTGGTTCATACCGGGGCCCGGGATTTCACTCGGCACCATTGGATGCCATAACTTTTATCTATAAAGTTAAAACCATTTAAAAATGGCAGATATTTAGACTCTTGATATATACTATGAATATATTTTGAACTAATTAAATAGATTTCTATGAAATTTAGCAAGATGATTAAATACATCTTGATGGTGATTTAATTAATCCTGTAAGATTTATCCATTTAAAAATGATGGCATTCAAACTTTTGAGTTTCTTCCTAATATCTTTTGAATGATTTGATTGATTTTTTATGAAGTTCAGTAGGCTTGTGAGATCATTAAAGTTAATCTTGAAATAAGTTTAATTAAATTTAAGTTGGTCAGAGAATCTATTTTAAAAAGAACTGTTCATTTTTCGATTGAGATTTTTTTCAGCTTCTAAAGAGAAAAAAATATTCTTTTTGATCTCTTTTTGCAATTTTCATTTTTTATATTTACCGTAAGTTTAAAACACATAAATATAGGATGGATATATATATATATATATATACATACAGATGCTCCCCTATTTATGATCATTTGACTTATGATATTCTGATATTATGATTGCCCTTACAATATTCCAAACTTATGTATTTTCATAGCATATATTGATTAGACTTTCTTTTTAGATTTTAAAAAAATGTAAAGCAATTGTTTTCCATTTTGAAAGCCAGGTTTCAATTTCATGTGATTTTATTATTTGGAGGATCCAGTCTTCTATTATTTACTAAAACTACTATATTTATTGATCATTTTTGACCTATGATGAAGTTATTAAAACATAACCACATCATAAGTAGAGAACTACATGATTATCATATATTTAATATTTTATTATTGTGTGGGGATTTTCCATATTCTGTGATTTAACAATATAACTGCTGAGATATTTTTATGAATAGAATAGTGATGTGAGACAAATCCCAGGACATGAATGTTCAATAAACATTCATGTTCATTGAACATTCATACAAATAAACTTATTTTAATGTAAAGTTAAGATTTTGAATATGGGTGTATGAGTTATTAAAAATGATAGCAGCTAAGTTAAAAATTATTACCAAATTCAGTTACAGGAAAAGCAATTTTTTAAGGTACCTCTTCCTACTGTATGGTATTCTGTATGTTCTCCCCTTCCTGGAAGGGAATTGGACACAAAATATTCTCTTTTCATTCATCCTTCTAACTGGTCATTCTAATTAACTTTATAGTTTCATCCATATAAAAATGTCAGGTATTGAAACTTTTCAGGTTTTCCTTTATAGAGATGGAGTAAGAAATCCAAGGACTGGTTATCAACTTTTTAATTCTTTTAAGGCTTTTTGATCTTCTGAATTCTAGACAATCAAAGCTTTAAGTTTACAATCATCAGCTACATTATCACCCATTGTGTTAACTTATCTTTGAATATAATCTTAAATCAGACATGCTGTTCTCTTCTTTGCCAATATATGTTCTCTTGGGCATTTTTTTTCCACTATGAATCCATTTCATCTACATTGAAAATGCATCATAGTTTCACTCACAAATCATCTTTGCCAGAATCTCAGGAAACCTCCTTGCTGCAACGTTATCTGCACTGGCAACCTCACCACTTATTTTAATATTATGCAGATTATGCTTTAGATTTCATAAACTAGTCATAACACCCAAGTATTCTTTCATTAGAACCTTCACTAATATTTTTCTTTAACAATGTTAAGGATTTATCTCAATATCAATTTTTATCTTTAACATCATTAAACATAAAAATTGGTGAAGATTCTAATGATATTCTTAGCCTTTTCTTGAATTAGCTTAAGAGAACTGGCATTGACTTCTGATTCTGATTTTCCAACCACAAAATTAAAAGATTTTCCATTTCATCCATTATTGTATCTCTTTTTGCTGTAATTGTTGTTTTTATTGGTATATAGGCTTCAGTGTTCTACAATTCATTTTTTGTTTTCAATAATTGTTGCAATAGTTGAGCAATTCACATCAAAACAATGAGTGACTTCTTTCATTTTTTTTTCATTATCATATCGTTTTATTATATCCAGTTTCTTCTCCATGTTTATGTAATATTTAACTACAGAAAAAATTCTTATTATCCATTTTTTGTTTTCCAGTCATATTAGCAATCTAATGTACAAAAAAGCTTTATGCAATACTGTATAAAGAAATATAATCAGACTGAAGTGGAATACAGAGTAAAATTATTTCGAAACAATTGTGATATTATAAACTGACATTCTCTTTTGCACCAACACAATAAACAATTTTCCAAACATGTCATTATTTTTAATCAAAATTTTAAAAATTTTCATATCATAAAACTCAAAATTTTTTAAAATTTGAAAAAAACAAAATTATGTTTATAAGTTTGAATGTCTCTATCTCAAATGTTTAACTTGAAATAACCAATAATGCAAATTTAATTTACAAGTCTCTATCCTACATTTATGAGGAATAGCAACTGAAGTCCAATAACATGAATGTTACCGATGCCAAGAAATAAAGTCTACCAATGGCATCAAACCATCATACAAACATGTTTCAAATGTAACAGATCAAAATTTCAAAATATTTAATAAATATTTATTTTTAATTTAAGTTATATAATTCTAAAAATTTAATCATTTGATATCTTCTGTCAAATGTGAATATACAATATTATTGTAAAAGTGTGTACCTGAAGAGGGTGCGTTAAAGCACCGAAAACATTAGTGCTGAGTTTCAGAACTTTGAAATAAAGTATATGGTTTAATACAATATTATTTTCTTTAAAGAATTTAAATTTGAATATAGGATATACTGATTGGCAAGCATCTTTAGAACTCCAATGTAACTTTTCAATAAATATTACAAAATTATATTTTTCATTGAATTTGTATTTTATATTGTAATTTACTTACGAATGATAATCATAACATTCAATATTATATTATAGCATTGAATTTTTAATTTCTGTACTGAATAATTATGGTTATTATTGTTTTCTTAAAAAATACCTTATGAAATTATTGGAAAACTGTATTATTTTATTATAATTTTTCCTTTCTAAACTTTTAAGCTAATTTCCAATTAAAAATTATTAAATATTAGAAATCCAAATACTATCACAGGCTGCCTGCATTTATGGAATCATCAATAGATAAAAGACAGAGATCAATGGGCCAATCTAGATTTCTATAAAAAAAATCTGAAAGTGATTAACCCCAAATGGAAGTCTAGCACACCTCCAAGCAACTAGTTGGCTAATTTATTAGGAATTTTTAATTAAGAAAACTGCCTTTTTAAAATGTGTTATGATATCTAATATTAATTATTGAAATAATTTTATCTTTTGTATAATTAAATGGTATATTACCATATTTGAGTGAAAAATGAATAACATTTTTAGATTCAGGAATCCAATTTAATTTATTCTATTTAAATTAAATGAAAATTTTATCATAGTTTATAAGAATTCTGTTTATAAGCATTTTTCAGGAGCATGTAATGTTTTAAAAGGGATAAGAATGCAGTTTAATACATGTATTTATTTTGTCTGTTTATTTCTAAAATATTTCTAGTAGTAAATAGTACAGATTATATACAGATATATACATATATATACAGATTATTCAAATTTTAGATCATTCATTATTATGATCCATGCCTATTAGTTTTTAGATTTATTTCTGATACATAATTATATCAAGATGGAGGATGTTTGAAAACTTAAAATATCCATATCTTAGAAACTACAATACATATAACACACAAATGATATTTTTTCTTCCATAGCATTACTATTTACCACTGGTAAAAATTTGATATAAAATTTCGCACCACCAGATGTGGCGCAAAGAAATGCACTACTCTATATATCTAGGGACTCTAATAATGAGGATGTTCCGGGATGCCCATCTCGATACTTATGGATCCATTGATGGTATAGGAATACCTTGCATAGCACTGTTAATTGGTTCCAAGAAGCATCCGCAATATACAAAACCATGTTATTCGAGGTCTATTTATAATGGATTTCAATTTAATTTGTTTTGAGTTATTGCTTTTGCCTGGATTATCATTTGACTCAAAGGAATCTTTTTCTGATTACAATCTTCAATCCAGATTATTAGAAGGCATTCCATTGTAGAAAATCGATTTCTCATGATCAGTTTTGACATATAAGAAGCAGTGCTCATTCCATGTTGTTTAATCTTTTCTTTGCTCTGAATAATTGTTCATACAGATGACTCCATTCATTGAATTCTCACGTGCTATTTTAGGAAAAAAATAATCGCCATTCTCTTGACATTTTATGATTTCAAGTTTCTTCTCTAATTAAATACTAATACAGTGGTGCCTCGCAATTCAACACTAATCCGTTGCTGAAGTAATGCTGAATTGAGAAACTGTCGAATTGTAGGACGATATTTCCCATATAAGACTATGTAAAATAGATTAATTCATTATCGGTCGTCCTCATCTCACTCTCCTAACGGATGAGGGGAGAGGGATACACTATATTATATCCCACTCCCCTAATGAGTGAGATGAAAGAGATACACTATATTATTTACTCCAATTCCCGTTAACGGCTAAGGTGAGAGAGATATACTATATTATTTACTTTATTATATGTGCTTTACGAGATGAGAGAGATACACTATATTATTACTTTGTTATATATGTTTTTTACTATTTTATAACGCACTAAATTACAAAATACACTATTTTATACACAACACACAATTTATTACCCTTGGATATCTGTTGGAATGAAATCTTCCAACAGATACCCTAGCACCCATAATCTTCTGTCTCTGTTGAAAAATGTTGCAACAGTTGTCTTTTAATGCCATACTCGAGTTACATTTAATTGTTCTGCCTTTCTGCACTTTATCTACAATTTTTTTCTTCATCTCTGCAAAATCGAGTGTTCTTCATTTCGGAATTATAATGGTCAGTTCTCTTTGAACCCATTCTTACATTTCACTCAAAAAATAATATAATTACAAATTTTTTACTTTCTTTGAATTGAAAATTAACGCAAACAAATCGGTCATCAAAATAGCCCAAAAAAGAACTGACAAATAGCAAACATCGTACAATATCATGCACGCGCCTGCGTCAACCCGCGAATCTCAAATGTCGAATTGCGAGGCACCACTGTATTAAAGTAAAATAAAATGCCGCGGGGAAAGAACATGTTTTCTCGAGAGCCAATCGAAAAACTACTGCATTTATGTAATAGTTTTTCGATTGGCTCTCAACTATCATTTTGTGGCGCTTGGGAGAGTCGCCGATCATTGTTGCTAATGTTGATATGTGTTATAATAAAAACTGCGTTAGACAAAACCCGCGCTCTACAAGGTATTCCTGGACATCAATGTGGATACCATGTAATCATTCCATATACGAGTTTCTCCAATGATACTTCAAGGTTATAAATCACAAGATTTACAATCAGATATCACCAGGTATTGTCTAGTTCAGGGCTTCTCAAACTTTTCCACTAGAGTCCCTAGATTTATAGAGTAGCGCACCCTGCGCCATTTTAGATCCTTTGCCGATCGATAATTACGGAATAACTTTGTGAAAAGTAAACCATAATACTATATTACTTTTTCTAATTTATAAATATAAAATTAGAAAAAGAAATATAATATTGTGGTTTAGTTTTCACTAAGTTACCAGTGATTAGCGATCGGCAAAGGATCTAAAATGGCGGAGGGTGCGCTACTCTATAAATCTAGGGACTCTATTTTCCACTTGGCGACTCCTTTTATCCGAGAAAATATTTTCGCGATCCTAGGTATATAAACCTAGATCGCATACATAAACTAGGAATACGAATTAAGACATGTGCTAAAATTTCTACGACCCCCAAATTTTGTGACGAAATTACCACTCACACTTTGAGAACAACTGGTCTAGTGTAATTTAAAAGTGAATTTTCATTCATTTCATGTTTATTTTATTTTTGTAATAAAATTAAAAGTGTTTTATTGTATACTTTAAATTATTTTTAATTTTATTTGCAATTGTTTTATAAAAATTTTTTAAAAAATTTTTATAAAACAATTGCAGATAAAATTGCTAGATTCTATTATCCTGAGGTAAACTGTCGTTTACCTCAGGATAATAGAATCTCGGATAAGTCTTGATTAACTGAGACTATACTGTATTTAGGACAAATACCTCAGGATAATAGAATCTCGGATAAGTCTTGATTAACTGAGACTATACTGTATTTAGTTATATTTCCATGAAATATAACTAATTATAATAATTATAAATATAAGTCGTTTCGATTCTGCATTTTTTAATCCTATAGATAACGATTCTCAATCTTTTCACATGTACCAAAACCAAACTTCAAAAGTTTCAATACCAGCAACAAAAATATGCCTTGTATACAAACAGGATGTCGAGATTATGCATATATTTTTGATCCTACATGACTGAATTTTTTTAATTATTAAAATATTATATATATTTTTCAACAGATGACGCTAAGTGTTAACAATGTAGGACAACCATGAAGGTAGCATATGGCTACATAGAGCCAACTATTTTCACTATCTCTCGCAATGATGTCACCGACATGCTAAACTGATGTCATAGTGAAACAAATACGTCACAAATACATTATTTATGACATTATGATGACGTAATAATGATTACATACGTTAAGAGCCACATTAAAAAAGAAATTAATGTGGAGTGGAAGCAAAAAAATTAAAAAATATTTGCGCGCTAGTGTTTCGCAAATACACACTACAGTACTTATTTTCCTTGGTGCTCATGTTTTAAAATTAAACTTAAGATAACTTTTGAAAATTCTGTACTTTTATTCCTTAGTGCATTGAACAATGAAGTTTATGATTGCAATAAATATGATTTGCTATAAAATAAATTATTTAAAATACTATAAAAGAAGAAATACTCGCATTCATTGATGAGATTATAAAAATACTTTCAAAAGAGCATAATGTAATACAGTATTTAATATGGTTAATATAAGCATTAAAGCATATCATATGAGAATACAACCGTTACAGTCTAAACATAATTATTTTCAACTCGAATGAATTTGTTTTAATAATAATAATAATATGACAAATTCCAGTTTAATAATAGCAAAATTATATCCTACATATGCCCTATATCAGAGGTGGCCAACAGGTCGATCGCGAGACGATTTGTAATCGATCTTCGTAAGTTATCGGATGACTGTCTTACTGTATAGTGCCTTCTATATGACAAATTCCAGTTTAATAGCAAAATTATATCCTACATATACCCTATATCAGGGGTGGCCAACAGGTCGATCGCGGGACGATTTGTAATCGATCTTCGTAAGTTATCGGATGACTGTCTTACTGTATAGTGCCTTCTCTAGACAACTAAAGCCAAACTTTTGCTTTACTGCTGAGTATGGCCCAAAACAGAATAGCCGGTAGCAGCAGAGTATTTAGACAAAATTCTAAATTCGCTGACGATGCCAACATGGCGCCTATGAATTGACAGTTGTGAGAGTTGAAGTGAAGTCTTGTGTTTGAGATTTATGAGTAAAATAAAAGGAAAAAACCGTCGCCGCTGCCGGATATCTCGTTTTGGGCTAATATCGTTTTGGGATATGTGGTTTTACTCTCACCATCAAACGAAGAATTTCGAAGGTAGATCGCGAACTCATTGTTAAATATAAAATCGATCTTAATGACAAACAAGTTGGCCACCCCTGCCCTATATTATATTTAAGAATATATTAACTCCTCGACAATGATGTGCATCAAAGATAAACTTTTTAATGGGGCCCTGCAAAAAATGTATAGTATCTTATCTTTCAAGCCCGATAACAAAAATACTCTAGGAAAAAAATCCTAGAATTCCATATTTGTTCCATAATACAAAAAATGTATTATGGAACAAATCATCGAAATCTATACCATCCCGCCTAAATCGAAACAGCTGACTAGTAATATGCCAAGTTTACAAAAACATGTCTGCCACTTTCGAATTTAGACTCAATATTAGAATCGTCATCAAAGATAGAATTTTTTGATTACGCGAAATCTTTCCCCAGCCCATTACAAAGAGAATATGCATTATCTCATCTTTTTTTTCTCAACAGCACTAATAACAAGTCGACCTGCGTGGAAATGAGCTGCACTTCCACCCATGAGGATAAGAGTTCAATTCCGGTTCACACGCTACCAGATATTTTCAATGGGGATCCGAGACTGGCTTATGAATCACATCCTTCATCTGATGGAAGAACCCCACCGAAAATGTGGGTGGCTCATGGCGGCCTTTGGAACAACCCTACTGCTTAGTATCCAACAGGATGAAAAACAGCATAAAATCTAGAAATAATCTAAAGAAGCCTCAGTAACAAAGTAATAATATAGTATATGTTCTTCAAGAGAATATCATCAGACTATTCAAACTACTTATTAGCATACTGCTGTTTGGAGAATTAACTATTCAACTATTTGTATTCAGATCAAACCGTATTATTTCAAAAATAGAAAACCAAATTTAAAAATATGGTAAAACAGTCAGAATTTGATCATTTTATTCTAAAAATTTTATAGTGGATCTGTGGAAAATGATTAATTTATTGTTTTTCGACACTGAAACGCTAATCAAATTTTGAATATTTTCGTTTCATATTTCAAGCACTTACATTGACAAGAATTTTCCATGCATAACATAACGAAGAGCATCGAAATAACAATCGCTTCATGATTTATAATTTTTTTAAAAGTTTGCAATTAGGATTTTAGATGCCAGTATTTTTTTATATTTATTTGTTCCTAAATATCCTATATTGAATTCCATATTCCTCTGTTTTGAAATAGTTCGTGTTTTTATTATTACATATTCCATACCAATTATCAATCCTTCCTGGCACCAGAGATCTCTACTCGAAATCCTTAAATTACAGTATGTTCTTGGCATTTATGCTATAAAAATATCGTAGACGAATCTAATCCTGAAGCAAATATGACATATTTTCCATGGATCGGGGCGAAATGTAACTTTTACTCACGTAACTTAATATGGCTAAATAAGAATGACAGTGCAGGCAAAGAATTCATTATCCTATCGACTACACACAATATCAGTTTTCTCTAGGCTGATCATTGACATCAATAACAATTTCTTTAAAAATGTGAAAATTTTGAGACAAAAATTCTACGACTTATTTGGAGTTTTTGGTTGTCAACAGTGGCGAATTTAGGCATGGTCTTTATGGGCTGCAGCCCAGAGCCCCGTTCAATCAAAGGCCCCCTTCGCGGTCAAAAAATAAACAAACAAAAACCGATTTAAGAAAAAATAAATTATACAAAATTTTTCGTATTTAGATAAAGTTTAAATCGTTGGTATACAACATTATTCGATTTGAATAAAATATCAAATATCAATGTTTTAAATGACAGTAAATACGGCTCTGTCGGTAGTCGATAAAATCAAATTATACTTTGTCATTTGTCAATTATGCAAATAATGTGGCAACGTCGGATTAGGAGAACAGTTTTTCGACAAAATGGCGAATTAGTTGCAACAACTAGCCCAAACTTGGGGTTAATTGGGTAGTTCCCCAAACAGTGTTAGTACAGGGCCTCAAAGTTAAAGGTCCGCTGCTGATTGCCAAGATAGCAATGTTATGATCTAAGCAATCAAAACCTACATTTTCTTTTTTAGCGGGCTTATGGGAGGAAGTGCTGAACGAAGTTCGGTATTCACAAGTTGAAATAGTAACCAGAGAAAAATAAGCAATTTCTCCGATTACCATCTTATCCCAATCCATTTTACAGTATATAAATTCAAGTAAATCAGAATCGGATGTATATCGATGTTGGCTGACATCTTTTACAGCATTTCTTACATTTTACTAAGATAAATCATATTTAATTACTGACGGAGTAGTTTACACAGCACAGTCTTTGATTTTTTTTAAATAGTTGGATAAATTTTGAAAATTAACTGATTACTTTCGAATAGTTCTTGAAATCTTTAAATACTTTAAAAATTGGACATCAAAAGATTCAGCATTAAAGCAAATAATCATAGATGCAGACCTGTCTACATTAAAATAAATTAGTTTAATAAAAATAATAGAAGCAAAAGCTGTAATTTCGAAATGATATAGTAAGATGGAGCAAAAGAGGTTGTAGGATCAATGGTTTTATATCGGTGGTTCCAAAATGGTTCAGCGCAAGAGGAGACAAATGTAGCGGGAATATTCAAAGACAATCATGGATTTATAAACATTTCAAAAATTTCATATGTCAAAAATATGATTATTTTATTTTGTTACGTGATATAATATGGTAAATATACAATACTGTATATAGAAACTTGTAAAATTTTCTAGAAGTTTCAAGTACAGTGATACCTCGGTTCACGAACACAATCCGTTCCTTGACCCTGTTCGTGATCCGAAAAGTTCATAATCCGAATCAATCCCATTGCAATTAATGTAAATCCAAATAATACGTTTTTTGTCGTTCCTTGACTCTGTTCGTGATCCGAAAAGTTCGTAATCCGAACAATCTCGATCCTGTTCGTGATCCGAAAAGTTCGTAATCCGAATCAATTTTTCCCGACACTGTTTCGTGATCCGAAAAGTTCGTAATCCGAATCAATTTTTCCCATGGTGATACCTCGGTTCACGAACACAATCCGTTCCTTGACTTTGTTCGCGATCCGAAAAGTTCGTAATCCGAATCAATTTTTCCCATTGCCGTGATCCGAAAAATTCGTAATCCGAATCAATTTTTCCCATTGCAATTATTGCAAACCAAATACTGTTTTTTGTCCTAGAAAAAATTTTTGACATGTTATGGCTTTATGTGTGGAAATTTGTCCTAGAAAAAATTTTAACATGTTATGGCTTTATGTGTGTAAATAATACCTAGAAAAAATTTTTAACATATTATGGCTTTATGTGTGGAAATAATACAGTTTTTTCCTAGAAAAAATTTTTAACATATTATGGCTTTATGTGTGGAAATAATACAGTCCTAGAAAAAAATTTTTAACATGTTATGGGTTTATGTGTGGAAATAATACAGAAATCCTACAAAAAATTTTTAATATGTTATGGCTTTATGTGTGGAAATAATACAGAAAGGAAAAGAAAACATTTTTAACATGTTATGGCTTTATGTGTGGAAATAATACAGAGAAAAAAAATTTTTAACATGTTATGGCTTTTTGTGTGGAAATAATAAAAAATACAAAAAGGAAATAAATATAACAGTAATATTAGAAGAAATAATTTTAAAATGTTATGGCTTTGTGTAGAAATAATACAGAAAGGAAATAAATATAATTTTTAACATGTTATGGCTTTTTGTATGGAAATAATACAGAAAGGAATAACATGTTATGGCTTAATGTGTGGAAATAATACAGAAAGGAAATAAATGTAAATCCAAATAATACGTTTTTTGTCCTAGAAAAAAATTTTTAACATTCCAAATAATACGTTTTTTGTCCTAGAAAAAATTTTTGACATGTTATGGCTTTATGTGTGGAAATTTGTCCTAGAAAAAATTTTAACATGTTATGGCTTTATGTGTGTAAATAATACAGAAAGGAAATATTTATAACAGTAATATTAGAAGAAAGCATTAAATAAATATAACAGTAATATTAGAAGAAAGCATGTTTAACACCACCTCCACTAACACTTTTAACTTTTTGGGAGCCATAACAAGGGATAAATTTAATTTATTAACACACTTAACTTTTTGGGAGCCATAATAAGGGATAAATTTAATTACTTTTAACTTTTTTTGGAGCCTTAATAAGGGATAAATTTAATTAAATAAAGAAAAATCTAAAATATCAACACTTGTTGAAACTTTACTGTACCAATATGAGCTGGTCGAACTGGATTGGCGCTTGGGGCTAGGCTGTGCCCAGGGTTTTGTGCACTGTAAGTCACATGCGCTCCATGCACTCTGTGCGTATGTGTTCATGAACCGAAGCATCGTTCGTAAAGCGAAGCAAAATTTGTTCGCAAAAGGTGTTCGTAGACCGAATTGTTCATGAACCCAGACGTTCGTAATCCGAGGTACCACTGTATTATTATTAGTATTTTTTATCGATAAAAAATTCAGTATGGCATGAGCAAATTTTCATTCCGAAAGTGCTGCCCAGAGAAAAACGTTTGGGAACCATAGTTTTAAGTCATTTATGCATTCTTTATATATATATATATAAGCTGAGTCTTAACCATGATCTTAACCTACAGAAATCATCACAGGTACTCTGTATTTTGAAACAGAGTATTCATTGGCCTTTATTTAATTATCACAAGAAAAGATGTAAAGTTTCTAGTTATTTTGATAATTCTTTTCGTATTGCAAAAAATAATTATCAGTATAGTATATCGTTTTGCAATAAAATCTATGATGAACTTATCTAGAAAACGATGAAGTAAGAACTCTTGCAAAAATCAATCAATCTCGGATCAATTTTTACCATTTTGATTTAATATATCACTGTAAAGAGTGTATAATGGGGTAAAATGATTAAACAAGATGTTTCATGGCTTAACACTCTTATTTTTCTAGTCTATATTAGACAATTTATAGCGTAAGTCAAGGCGAGCTCAACATATCATAGAGCGGGGGTGCCAGCTTAGAACGCCGATATTTAAGGGGCGCCAAAGTTACATTTTGTGTTTTATTATTATTGTAGTAAGGCACAGTTATTTTTTACACATAATTTATACGGTGAATGAAATGTAAAGTGCGATTTTTTCATGAATTTATTTATTTTTGAAAAATGACGACTTGAGGGGGGGCAACAAAACTTTTCTCCGGAGGCGTTAAAAAATCTAGAGCTGATACTGGCGCAAGTATAAAGAATAAAAAATACGCATAAAAAATTCGCAAAAATATACATTTGTTTCAAATAATAGAAATCTAAAACTGGTAATTATAATAAAGGTTACTCTGAAATGAGAAACATGTTTTATTTGAAATATAAAAAGTTATTCTTAGAATGAAAAAAATTACAAAATGAGTTATAATGATTAATTTTATATCCGAGTTAATATTTTCAAATCAAAATTTGTCAATTGAATTTGCACCACTACTGGGATAAAACAGCTTAATTGATACGATGTTATGTCTTTTTTAAGAGCCTTAATCTTATTGTTGTAACCATTTCAACATTAAAATGTTAATTAATAATTTTTTTTCTTTGCTAAAATTTATAAATCTTTTGCGCGATATTTATGACTTAAATAGAAATTCTAAAAGCTGACTCTTTTTGCCTCACTTTCTTCTATTTATTTTTAAATTTCATTGATTAGTTTATTACAAAATTAAAATATGATCAAATATTTTTAAAATGATTTTTTTTAAACAGAATATTTAAAGAAATATTCTGTTGTTATTACTATTAGTTTACATTCAATTAATTGCATAGTATTCTATTTATTCTCGTATATTATTATAAATATCTTTTCCCAGCGGCTTAATACTAGAAAATATTTTTTGACGTGAACTTTGAGTGTTTACATATTTATTGATCTTGTAGGAGAACTGCAGTTTGACTACCATATTCAAATTTGTCTAAGAATATAAAATATATCTGATAAAAACATTAATTACGAGAAAACTTAGTTTGATTAAGAAAAAAAGATGACTATTGTATTTTTTTAAATAAAAATAAATATTTTACAAAAATATGACTTTATTCCAGCATAAAAGTTAATTATAGATCTAACAAATCTTTAAATTTATCTTTACTATTCCATTTATAATGGAATAAAAGTTTACGTGTATATGAATTAGATTTGTTGTTTTTTTTTATCATGGTAATATCCATAAATATCAGACATGAATGAAATTCACGTATTGTTTCACTATTCCATTTTATAATGGAATAAAAATTTACGTGTATATGAATTAGATTTGTTTTTTTTATCATGGTAATATCCATAAATATCAGACATGAATGAAATTCACGTATTGTTTAATATTTATATTCTGTTGAAAATTATTAAAATCATATCATTATGTTGGTAATAATGATCAGATTTTGTTCATTATCATAAAGATGGAAAATAATAATGGCCACATAAATGTATTTTAAGTTTTGAATATAAAATGTAAATATTAACAGAATTATATTAATGGAAAAACATACCTATCTCATGCAACAGCATTGTTTTCCTCAAATCCGCATTTAACTGCAGTATCATTTCCGATATATAGTAGTTGGGAGAAATATTATCATGCATTACAGTGAAGTTCTATTTATATCAATAAAGACTAAATAAAAAATTTTCATGCATTAAATTAGCTATACATAACTATCTTGTACAAAATAAAAAACGGCAACTCCTAAATTTATTTAATTTAAGAATTTTAAATTTAGAAACTATCTAAACTGCTTTAAAAATAAATGAATTAGTAACTGACAAACAGTGTATATTCTCAAATTAAATGAGAAAATTATAAAATCGAATTTAACTGATAAAATGTATATATTATATATATATACAGCAATGTATTTAATATACTTATTAATATATGACTTACTTATCTCAAATAAAGGAAAATAAATTTCGATTTCTAACAGGCTTATATAAAGATATAGTATTAGACACGTAGGCGTGTCAAAATTGTGATATTAAGATTTAATAAAATAAATAAAAAATTCGCCCACACGGCACCCACTTTTCTTCATCTAAATTACAGATTACAAACAGAAAATATTGAATTTGCATTTATCTGCATAGTTTAGAATAAATAGTCCTGATTAACATCATATAAAGTTATGAAAGACAATAAAAAATTTGTAAAAAGTTTTATATTTTCGTAACTGTTTAAAGTCATCTTTTTATACTCGTAACTGTTTAAAAAATTATATATTTTTAACTAAATATACAATTAAAATGAAGAAAATTGAAATAAATGAATTTTCGTTTCGATTATTATCGATAATCGCCAATAATCAAAACATCAATCGGGTGGGAGGTGAGAAGCGCTTAATTTAATTAATTAAAACAAAATGACAAATATCGCATTTTAATTAAACAAATTTTAATCTTAATCGTAATTTATAAAAATTACTCCCACGTAATCATACTTTTAAATAGTCTTTTAATTGACATTCATATTTAAAATATAAAATATCATAGAACGAAACGATAAATATTTATATTATTTTAAAGAAGAAAAATATTAGTTAATAACGAAGATTTTCGTTTTTTTTTTTTTTTTTTTTTTTTAAAATCCAATTGTTAGTTTTTTTTTTTTTTTTTTTTTTTCAAATTTGCAACTTTGATATTTAAGAAAAACTTAACATAAAAAATGAACAACTTAGTAAAAAAAAAGGCGAAAAAAAAAGAAACTACCTATAATTGCAGTTCGTTGTCAAATGACTTTAAGTGAGAGTAAACAATTGTCAAGGACACGTTTGAAAGATATTTCTGCACAGAGCTACAGTTGAATGAGAGCCGATTAAAACTTTGTTTATTCATCTGCAATGCATAAAAATTTCGATTCATGATAATACTTAATAAAGAACTGATATAACAGTAATTGTTTCAGGATATTAATCTCGCAAAATATGTACGATTTATAAAAGAGGTAGAACGGAAATCTGTCCACTGCAGATAAATGAAAACGGCATCAACTGGTCATCCGGTAGCCAACTGAAAAATCCGAAATCGTCTGCACAATCGTCGAATTTGATAAGTTTTAATAGTGATTTATTATTATTAATTTCTATTTTTTAATTACTTAAAATATAAAAATAAATATTTATATATATTTTTATTAAAATCATAAAGCTGCAGAAAGCAGAATTAAGAATTAAAATCATGATTAAAATATTTTAATTGCCAACAATCCACCACGAGAGGTCGGGCTCATCAGCGCTCTTACTATTTATTTTATACAGTTTACTCCGGCATATAAATTTTCGTAATTTTAACTTTTTAAAATAATAGTTTTACTTATATATCTGTGTTCAGAAATTAAATAACATATATAGCGTTACACTATCGATGAAATCATTTTGTTGCGAGTAAATATTACCTGTAAAAACTGTCATTGTCCGAGGTCATGCTTGTCGTGTAATTAGACAACCATCTGTTCGTTCTGTTCTGAATAACATTCCAGGTGTTCTGACGTCAAGAACGATGTCGAAATCGTTTCATAGGTACATATAATTTCGCAACATTTACGCATCATACTTACGCACGTAAGTGCGATGCGTAAATGTTGCGACACTATACGAACACTTTATAAATTCGTGTGTTTAGCATCAGTTTTTGCATTTGTGCAAAGCATACGGATGCACAAAACACTTTTGGATTGCGAATTATAAGGCAAATTGGGAAATATTTATACTGTTTATGAATGCAATACTGTGTACAAATTATATTTCTGAATTTTGATGATTCTTTCGTATTCGAATAATAAGTTTGAACTATGTGTATTGCGTATACAATATACTGTACATCATTTTCTCTTAGAGGAAAAGGTGTAGAAAGAGGTATGGAAACACAATTCCGTTTTAGTTTTCTATATGCGGAAGTGAGTAATCCAAAGACTTCATCTGGCAAAGGTGAAGTGTTAGGAAAAGACAAAGTCCAAACTACTTCAGTCACCGTGACTCTGGTAACGTCTGCAAATCACGTATTATGGTACAATGAATCCATTAACAAAATTGAAAGCTAAGACGAATGTGCAGGAGAGTTGCAATTTATTTGTTTATCTAGAAAACAAACTCGGGAAAAAAGAAAGCAAATTTTGGAAATGCTTTAACAACATAACATGGTTCCTTATCCCCGAAAACAACACAGTATAAGATTGTTAGAAAATGGTTTCTCTTTTATATAAAATGCAATGAGTTCGAATATATAAATTTGCTAAGTGTAAACTAGGTTAAAAACCGAAAAATAAGTTAAGAGGAGTTTAATATACCTACACTTTTAAATTTTAAAAATTAATTTTTATCAATTGCCTTTTGTTTCGAGTAAATTCGTAACTTAATGAAAAACAGTCTGACTATAACTAATGAAACTATTTTTCAGGTTAAGAAAAGGTGCGAAATAAATAAATAAAAACAATCTATAAAATCTAACTACAGTATCAGAATAAAATTTTTTATTTATATAAATAAGTAGCTGGTAGTACTACTATACTTTTAAACAGATGTTATTAAAACAGATGCCAATAACCGGAAATGTTAACTGATTATATCAGTATCAAAATATAAATCTTAATTTTTTTATTTACATATTTGAAAATTATACACAGCACAGTATATTATTTTAATTTTTATACGACTTTTGATTTTTAAAATTTGGAAGATGATGATTTAAAGTTGTCTACTGTAAAAATCCGAAACCAATGGTTAATCTCGGATATTCTTGAGAAAAAAGAAATTAAACCAAAAAAAATTTGATAGTTTTAGTTTGTTATTGATATAAAAACGAATTATAATAAGTTTTATTTATATAAAACATGCCATTGTTGTCACCATTCGTCTTAAATCATTAATTTCTTAGCAATCTAATATAATACCGGTAGTGGCTTTTAGATAAGCAAATAAAAAAAAGTTTCAAAGTTTTTTTTTTTAAATAAAACTTTATGGAATGGTCAATAGAAATTTCTCATTTCGTCCTTGTTTAAGTCATCAAGGTTACCTGTGAAGTAGAAGCACTCACCCAGAACGGGGGGAATCGGGAGAAGAGGAGGAGTCCAGCCTCATCCCGCTGCGCTCTACCTGTTTAGCTTAGTGTGAATGACCTATACGCTCATTATCTTCTACGGGGGTTGCTGTGGAATTCAGGGGTCATAGAGGGTGGGTCATTTCGCACGTCCAAACAGAAAGAGTTAGTGTTCCCACCCTTCTCCCCTTAAAGTATAGAGATTTAATCGGAAGGAAACAATGAACTCTTCCACGCAAGACTAAATTGCCCGTATAAGACTGGATTCCCCTTAATTGTATCAGGTAAGGTTAAGCTGTGTTGTCGGGTATGCGAAAGTATTGTTAGATCTATAATATAAGTCTGCGGCATACTGTATTATATATATATCCTATTGCCATCTCGATTTTCCACATTAAAAAAAAAATTCTGTAATTTTATCTAAGAAGAAAGAGAGGAGGGAAAAAGAGGAGAAAAGTGCGATAACGGAATAAAATTCAATTGATACGTGTTATACTTTACAGATGAAAACATTCCTAGTTATATAGTAAATATTATAATATTCGTGCAAAACGAATATTCTCCTGCACGCAAAAGCCGTTTGTGCAAAGCGAAAATCCAAAACGCAACATGTTCAAACAGTTGTATTGAAATTTTCCATTTTTTTTTTATTATTCGCTCTCCGGCATTTATATTTTATTTAAAAAAATCTTATTTCACTAAAATAAAAAATAAAAAAAAAATTTAAACTTTTTTACGTCATGTCTAGATCGGTCTCGCCATCTGGCGGTAGAAAAATTAATTAAAAAAAAAGTAAATAAAAATGTTAACTATTAAATTTTATTAAAGTGAAATTTACTTTTCTGTCATCAAATTTAACTTTTATAGGATATAAAATATCACTAAATTAAGCCGCTTTTGAGTGAATTATTTTCCTAAGAAGTTTATTGTTATTGCAAAAACTTTTCTTCCCCCTTTTAAATTCTGCAACACATTAAAATTAAACGCCTGTTCTAACAATCGAGAAAATCCATTTTTATGTCTGTAAGCTTTTTAAATTACTTGAATTTTTAATAAAATTAGTTAATAATGCTTATTATCGTGCAGAGAACGATTATATCTCGAATCTTCATCAATCCGAATTTTTTAACTACAAAACTATTAAAGAAAGAAGTGTTTAATAAATTTTTATATAATTTATAGAAATAAATAAGTCTGCTTAACTATTAAATATTTAAATTTTATATATAAGATCGGAAGAGCGTCGTGTAGGGAAAGAGTGTAGATCTCGGTGGTCGCCGTATCATTAAAAAAAAAAATATGAGAATTTGCTGATAGTGTTTGTTATCATTAATATATGCTAATTTAATTTCACATACTCTGCAATCAGTTTTTATCTGCTTTCAATAAAACTCATATATCTAGTTGTAGAGTTTTTTTTCCTTTTCTACGGCCTGCTGAGCAGTACTGAAGTACCCAATGTGGCCCTCATGGCGAAAAGTTTAGAGATCCCTGTTTTACACCACGCTGCAAACTATAAACAATTAGGACAAAGTACATCGACAGCGTTTGGATCGCAAACTAACAAGAAACAGAAGCCATCTTATGATTGAAATGGAAATGCTATTGTCAGTATGGATAGAAGATTGCTTGAGTTTTAAAATATTACATCAAAACACATTATTTCCGGATCTGACATTTTGATGCTAGCTCATCTGTTGTAAGATGACGAAATGTCATGTAATAATAAAACGGTCGGCAGGATTGTGTTGTTGTTAAAACCATTTTGTTGACAGAAAATTTGTGTAATTTTAGTCTGTTATTTCCTGTTGCGTAACCTAGATAACTCTCTCTTCTGATTGCGTTCATTTAACGGTTTTTGAGAAAATCACAAATAAACGACATCATATGAATTTGTTATGGATCGTACATATTACATAAATGGACAGCTTTCATATGAATTTTATTTGTAAACTGTCTTTCAGAATTTTTCTGTTCATCGCCAGGCATTTTACATATTTAGCCACACTTTTAATGTACTGTATTTAATACGTATATAAATACATTAAAATTCAAAATAAAAGCCGATAAAAACAATTAATAAATAAAAACATATAAAAATAATTTCTAAAAATATATTAAAATATGATATATATATAATTATAAATTAATGTAACGAAAGAATAATTTATTTTAATTTCCCCTTTCGCACATAGGAGACGGATGTGAAAATCATGATAATATCAATGGCTTCATATAACCTATTTCTCCGCTTTTACATCGCATAAAATAATCTAAGCAGTTTGCAGAAACATCTGCAAACTGTACAAATGAAAATTAGTGGAGAGAAGGATTCCTAAGAAGTAGGAAACTATTGATGTTATTTTAATAATCTGCTCCAAAATGGAATAACGGTACGTTTCCATTGCAGCCATCCAGCCGAGTCTCTGATACTGTCGGAAGAGTAAGAAACTTTCATATATAGATAATTCCAGGCTAAATAATTGAATAAAACTTTTATGAAACGTTGGGTGACTAGCAGTAAAATGTATTTTAAGTAATCGATCAATACGCTCCATTCCTATTTTATTACCAACACTTTCACAATCCTTAAGTAGTAAAGATTCTTTTTTTATAACCTTCTCTTTTTATCACAGTTTTTACCCATTCAATAATATAACAACTAAACAAGTAAATATTCACGACAAATTTCGATTGTTTAATAGGTATACATAGAGAAACCGCCCCAACTATTCAAGTTATATTAAATCTGATTTGAATTTCAATGGTGAATTTCAATTAGCATAAAAATACTTAATATTTAATTCAAACCAAATAACTCTTCGAAATCTATAAAAAAGTTTGATTTAGAAATCCATTCGGCATAATAATTTTGGAAAATATTTTAATTTTTTTAAACATTTCTATATATATAAATTTACCGCCATCATTGATTATATCATTAATCTCGCCATCCTTATCACCAGAACTAACACTCAAATTGACAGTAGTATTTTAATGTCTTTTACAAAACATTGAAATCTCCAAAGCCATTCGATTAAAAATTCATTTAATCTAATGGCTTTTAAATAATTAATGATCTAAACATTATTTTTTTCGGCATGGTGATAGTGAATCACGTTTAACCATAGAAAAATGGAATATGGTATACTACATTGAATTTTTCATTTATATTTATATACCAAACACACTAACTTCTTTCAATAATTAAATATGTGATAACAGTTCTCTAAAACACATTAAATTCTTTCTAATTTGTTGAAAAATTGAATTTTTTTCCATTACGTATGCAATAATCAAGTAACTGGGATTAAAACATTAATTTTCTTTTTTATTATTGTAGTAAATTTTTCCTAACAATAAATCTGTTATTTTATATATTTTAAAGCATTTTTATTTACATTAATCCCATTTAGTATTTTCAGTTTATCGTTTTGTTTTAAGTAAATAATAGAAAACTGAGGGCAACCCTTTGTGTTTTCCCATGAATTATTTTTCAACTACCTATTTAAAATAAAAGATGCAATTTTTCCGAAACTATTGTAATATAAAAAGCCAATTCTAATTATTGGCTTTTTTCAATTTTTAAAAAGTTTATTACAATAATAAATATATATAGTTCTAACCAAGCTGGAATAGTTACAGTATTTAACAGAAAATGTATCCACACACTGATACATTTTAAATAGATAGGACACCGAAAAGTACAACTACAGTGATTATTACTGCCATCGCTCAGAAAAGCCAGAGAAATACTTCCTTTACAGAATAATTAAGATAGAAACACATAGATTAAGGAAATACGATATTTAGTAAATCATAAGAATAATTAATTGAAATTTATTAACTTCAGTTTTACAAATCATACTTAATTTTTACGTATGAATACTTAATAACATGAAGTTACACTTTAATTTCAATACCTTATTACTTTCAATTATTATCATCGGAATATTTTTCAAATTTGCTGAACTTATTCAATTTTGAAAAACGTATAAATGGTTATAATTAATTAAAACAACCAATCGCATTATCACATATTTAATTATTGTCATGAGATCCAACGGTGTCATTTAATCTTGTCTTCAATATTTCTTTCAAAAAAACAATTTTGTTCAAGTTCCACATGAATATATGTTCAAGATATAATTTCTCATAAAATTTCATAAAAAATTATATATTTTTTATTCAATAACAGCATCGCGTGTAAATGATTTACTGTTTTCTTTCATTCACCAATTCATTTTATTGAATCGTTTATTTTCGTTTGATGATGGAACAGGTTTTATAATTGTAGCTTCTCAGAATAAAAATGTGGCTGTCGAATCATTATATGATATATACTTTTAAACAAAATGAAATTTAGTTCATTAATTAAAAAAACAAATTTAACATATTTTATTTGATCTCATTAACGAAAAATTTAATATACGTTTTCAATCGAGTTTGATTTGATCATTAGATAATGTGAAGGAAAATTTAGAATAGCCATTACTAAAAGTGAGCGTTTAATTTTTTAACTGTTGTTTAGAACGATAAAATGACGCTTAATTATAAATAAAATTTCTATATTATGACGCTTACGCGTCGTTACTGAAACCGGCTATAAACATTGACAAAATTACGATCATAAATTAATACAACGCTTGATAGAGGGGAATTTTTAAACATACTCGACTAATAAAAAATATAGAATAATATCGACATGTTTATCTGTACTTACGTACTAATTCGGTATTGTTAAATTAATTTAAAACATTTAGTATCGTTTATGCAAAACTGTGAATCTCAACTTCTGTTTATAAAATTGACAATGAAAATAATAAATTATTCGATGTAAAATAGAAATAATTAATTATATCATTATGTAATATTACAACGTATCGTTTGTTAATTATTTTTATATAAAAATTTTAAAATAATAACTAAGCAAAATATTTTTTAATAAAATTTGACAAAATCGACATTATGTAATATTACAACGTATCGTTTGTTAATTATTTTTATGTAAAAATTTTAAAATAATAACTAAGCAAAATATTTTTTAAAATTTCGGTAAAATTCATAAAGAAAATTTAATTTTCTTAGAATACTTTATTATTTTTTTATTCTAAATTAAAAACTTATTAAAACTTTTATCGACACCAGTGAAATTCATGACAACACTTACATATAATTGAAGCATTAAGCATTTCTGAGACATGGATCAGAATATAATTATATATCCTCTATGTCTTCGAATAGATAAATTTTTTGAAAGGTTTGATACATTAATATTTGTGGAGAAACTAAGATTGCAGATCTGACCTCTCGTTGAAATTAAAAAAATTAATTATTAAATATGGATTATTATGACCACAGTGCAATAGTAAATATAAATGAAGCATTAAGCATTTGTAAAAACATGGATTAGAAAATAATTATATATCCTCTTTGTCTTCGAATAGATAAATTTTTTGAAAGGTTCGATACATTAATATTTGTGGAGAAACTAAGATTGCAGATCTGAGCTCTCGTTGAAATTAAAAAAATTAATTATTAAATATGGATTATTATGACCACAGTGCAATAAGAAATCTTCAAACTTTATAGAGACTATATGATAACAGAATACATAAAACGATCTTAATAATGTACTAAAGATAATGTGTCATAGCTTTCAATATTTATAGCAATTACAGGACCACCACTCTACAAATTTCAGTCCGTTTACGTTTTACCACCGGCTAATTTCAGCCATCTGCAGATTTAATAGGATTAAGTCAGTTATTCTGTCAAGCATTACAAGAATTAGAATTCTCCATTTTGTTAAGATAAATCCACATGCTAGTCGTGTATTCAATGAAAGAAATCCATGTGTTAATCGAGCAGACAAATCGAAATATCGCGTGCCCACCATATTTTTAAGAGGCTTATGGATTTGAGATTAATAGTTTACTGAAACCGAGTTCAGAACTGTGATAAGAGTAGGAAGGATAGTTTTAGCATCCGTTATACGGATACGAAACTCCGGCTAATTTTAAAACTCAATTTCTACTGCAACAGCCAGTAGATTTAATAGGATTAAGTCAGATAGTTTTAGCACCCGTTATACGGATACGAAACTCCGGCTAATTTTAAAACTCAATTTCTACTGCAACAGCCAGGCGACGCTTTGAGCATTTCAAAAAATGGCGAGGGGAGGAATCACGTATAGTGCTTTAGTTTTAAATTATAAGAAAAAGTCCCCACATTTATCGTTTTTCGATTTCCAAAAGTGTTGACACGGTAAGTTACCTGTTTATAAAGTTCAATCTTTATGTTTTTATTGATCATTAATCTTACAGAAATTCAAATTTATTGATGTACTTTACTAATCAATAAACTAATTCTTTTTGTATGTTTAAAATATATTATATTACTTTTTCCTATTTGAATAATTGTAGATGTTCGAAATGATTGTCTTTTGTTAAAAGAGAAGATTTAATGTCGAAAACATCAGAGGAATTAAAGTTTTTATATATGCAGTGAACATTTTTAGAATCACTGTTATATGAATAAACAGAAGAAAAAACTTGTATGGAATGCTACACCGACAATAAGTAAATTTAAGTACATGCAAATTATTTTTTGTTAGACATTTATGTACAAATTTTTCGTATGAATTTTCTCTATTGTAATAAGATTATTTTTTAACAGAAGAATGTTTAATGATGTAAACACATATAGTTGGAAATTCTGAATCTTTCTTAATTTAATAAATAAAATACGGTTTACTTGAAGTCTCTTTTAATTACTTAATATTATACAAAGCATTCTCGAACTAGGTCCATCTTCAGTGTTATATAATCAAACTAGTTTTGAATCTGCAGTTGGAATCCACGGAAAAAACCTTATCTGTGACTTCTGTCTGTATCCTTATAACAAATTCAAGTTATGTATAGTATGATTTGAATTGAAATGAGAATCATATTGACAACAGAAAAGATATTTATTAAAGTTACCATATATACTTGTATATAAGATTATCCAAACCCAAACTTTCAAGTGTTAAAACAATATGATATTTACTGAAATAAATCTATAATTCCTTTTATAATTTAAAAAATTTTTAAAATTCAGCTCATTATTGGAATAGATAAGACCACTTTGACAAAACCCTAGATTTACAGCATTAAATATCACAATGCAATGCAAAAAAAAAAAGCATAATGATGAGCAAGATGCAATTGTACCATATTGTGTCCAGTGAGATTTTTCTAAAATACAATTTTATTGAAGTATTTTCTTTTACAGAAAATAAAGAAATATTAAATTTTTTGTCATTTCTGAATCTGAAAATTATTTATCAAAATTTAAATGATAAAAAAATTAGAATCAAAACATACAATGAAAATTTTGTACAACTGATGAGAGAAAAAGCCAATATATACACAACTGTCAAAAATGCAATCTGATATCCATCAGCTGTAAAAGAATTATTCCCTTTTGTATTTCATATATGATCAGAATTATCTGAAAATGCATAAATTGTGTATCAAATACTGGATATTGCTATATTTCCATTGATATTAAATGATGATATATGTATTAATAATAACCATGTTTACTCATTAAAAAAAAGATCAATCTACATATTGCTGATCTTATTTGTGAAATGACTCTTACAAGGGGAGGTTCAGACATTCGAGTCACCGATTTTTTTGAAATTGTGCATACTTGTAGTAGTCCTCTAGGATAATATAATGTGTCAGTAATAAAGTGCACGATTCAAGCATTGTCGAGAAAATCGCACGAGAAGTTTCATATTGAGTTCATCTTTCGAGTGTCTCAGTAGCGCAGTGGTTGAAGATATTGCTTTTATAATTTTCTCGGATGTCCCAGTAGCGTAGTGGTTGAAGATTTGCTTTTATAACTGCGTGATCGCTGGTTTAATTTTTAGCTTTGACAATTTTTATTATTTTTATTTATTTATTTTATTATTATTATTTTTTTTTCTTTTACATTGTTTTATATAAATACAGTTATTTATATTTTTTTTTAATTTGAATATTTAGCAAAAAAATTCTGATTACAGACAGGTGCCATATCAAGACTACAGGTATTTCAGATTCAAATTAATGAATATTTTTAACAGTTTAATCAAATTATTTTTGCTCTTCTTGATATAAAAATATTTCAAGGTTTAAAAAGGTGAAAATTTTTTTAATTATAAATTTTTTAACAATTTTTAAATCTTCACAAAATCAACTTTTTTAGTATTTTTAAATTGTTAGAAACGATGGTTTTAAGAAATATTTGATTTTTAGATCAAAACTTGCTTCATTCTTATAAATAAAACTCTTTGTACCCTTAATAATTTTGATAAAATTCGTCCTTTTCTATTTTTTTATTTTTTTTTTCCTACTTTATGTTGGCCCCACGCAAAATTTTTGTCAAGTTTTAGATACGCGAATTGATAAATAGACGATTTTTAAATTTTCCTTTTCAGTCGCTCCTACCTAATTTGAGGGAACCATCGCTAGATTAACCTAATTTTCGTCCTCTATAGAATGTTTCTCACTTAAAAAAAAACGAAAAGAAAGACCACTCTTCACTAAAGGCGTCTCGTTAAATATTACGATGACAAAAGATCCGGATTATTTTTTTTTCTTACTCGAAACCGTTTTCGGTGGCAGTAAAGGCTCAACAATCTGACTCAGTCAATCAGAACAAAATTTATATAAAATAAAAGGCAAATGAGCGAAGACAATTAGTAGGGTGGGTGGACCAAAGCATCACTTTATCAAGGTCACGAAATAAGACAGGTTTCTAAACAGCGTGTTATTCCACTGCCTCATTGACTGATGGAACAAGACTGGATTGTGAACACTCAACCATCTACTCCTTTCGTCACTCAACTTTCCAGTTATTTTTTAAAAAAATCACCATTAACCTTCACCACCAAATGGTATAAGTAGTAAATAAACGAAACTGTTAACAAACATCTCAAATGAAAAATAAAATTTATGTAAACATCCTTTCGATATGCAACTAATAATTTATTATTATTATTAATGAAAGTATCTATAATTAAAGCTTATAATTCGTCTCTTTTCAGTTTATTTATATATTTATTTTTATATCTTTCTACAGGAAAATTCAAAGAACAGAAAAGATGTTGAAATCATATACTGTAATTATCTATAATTTCTAAACTTCTATATTTATACCAATTCTATTTTTAAAAATATAAATCGTTTAGACACGTATTTATACTATAAGGTTATCGATTTATAGATTAAAAGCTCAAATTCTAACTGGTAGCATTTTCTTAGGTTGAAATTGTTTTTGGAATCTTAAAAATTCTATTTGGATATTTTACTATCTCTCATATAGGTTTCACTTATTAATATAAAATACATTTAATGTGATAAATAACAGGTTTGAATGTTGATAGTTATATTAGATCTTCTACGTCGGATCGTCCGAGAGGGGGGTATTGTTTGGCAAGGGAATGTTTGTCGTCACCTAGGTAACGAGATTGCTTTGGTTTGTCTCTAACGATTATAATCACGCTCTCTTTATAGTAACTCCATTATTGATTCACCGATCTTCACACGTATTGCAAAGAATTTACTACACTTCTCCGTGTAACAATAGACGGGTAACTGAAGAAGGTAACATCCATAATTTATAAGTGAACCACAACGTATCGTATGACATTTATCAAGTCGAAGGTCACAGAACAATCTGATTTCACGCTTGGAATAAATTGCGATCAAAGACAGGATACAAATCAGGTCCTGTCCACTTGCTTCGATTATATTAGGTAACTGGAGACTGTGTTAAGTCCAAGACTGTACAGTGTGTGTATCAGGACTTATAATGGAGCCAACGTTACTAAACGTCTACCCCAACTAGAAGGCAATATTCTACTCGGCTGCTTACTTCCCTTTCATCGATCGACAGATTCTGAGAATAGTAGTGAATACGTAGACAAGACATCTAGGTGGCTTCAGCAGCAAGACTGTGTACCATTTCTCATCATTGATCAAAACAAAACCGACACACTTTCTTCATCTTGTTAAGTGGTTGATTGTTTTAAGCCATACAAGTCCAGGGATACTTGCCCAATAAAATTTTCATAATATTTAAGCAACAGCTGCCGTCATCGATTGAATACTAACTAGTAAGAACAAAAAGATTTTCTTAAAAGGAAAAAAAAAAGCGTTTGCGAAACAAAGAGAAGAGGTAATAAGTTTCGCAAAAATTAATAATAATAAAACAAAAGGAACTTTTCCTCTTTCTAATTTGTTGCGGATTGTTTCTAAATCCGCCTGAATATAAATAATTACATAATCTTTCTGTTATCGATGTTAACTAGTCAGATGGCAACAATCCAAAGAAAGAAGAGACCTCTAGGCTAGGTACGTCTTTCGACCTTGCTACACGATTATAGGACTTAACAATTTCCCAGCAGGTATGTAGAAGAGAATACGGTAGCTGTGTCACTAACCCCCAAGTCACATAAATGCAGTTATTACGAACCTGTCTTATAGAGAGTAACCCCAAGGGCAGTGGCTTGTCAAGCTGTACTCTAGTAATGAGATTATGTTACCGCACAAGCCAAGTTGCTTGGGTGCAGACTACGCCTACTCGCGTAGAAGACATCAGACACGTGGCGATGACCTCGTCACTGGGTGAAGACCTTATTCGAGCATGTGACTCATTTTTATCAATACAAATTTGCATCTTAAATGTCTGATATCAACCTGTTACTCGTTCGAGGCAAGAAAATGAGTTGATTATGATCTGTATTTCACCCATCTGGTAAAAAGATAGCGTGGGCGGAGTGGCTGATTCTTCAGCGATGCTATATTGATTAAGTTTCGTCATAGCCAAAGGCCATCTCCTGTAGCTGAAGAGCTCAGAGAACACGCCCTCCACACAGGTGACGAGTCTTAATTCATCCTGTTTCACTTTCGTATAAACATAATTGTAAACCGGCTCTCCCCAAGAACAGTTAGAGAGAGAGACAGACAGAGAACTTAACTGATTGAAAATCGACAGATGGGCTTTTGGAAAATTTGCATCAATAGGAACAAATAATGGTCGAGTCACGTGTCATTGATTGACCAATTGGCTGTCAGACATCAACTGACAAAGAGCGACAGATGTGACTCAGCGATCGGGAGAAGATAATGTATGGACTCTTCTATCGTGAATTGGAATCTGTTGAATCGATCGGACTCTTCAAAAAACAACTGACTCAAATAGTTCTTAAAAGTTTTTTTACAAAGCTAAATGTTACAAGATCGAGAACCATCTAAAGAAATTAAAAAAAAATAAAATAAAATAAATAGCACTTACCCTTGGGGAACAGGAGGTAGATTTTTCTGTACAGATTGATGCATGTTGGGTGGTTGAAGGGTCGGGTCCCCCTCACGGTTTTTTTGATGACGGAGCAGCAAAAGGCGACCTAAGTCTTCACACCATAGCGACAGCAGAGCTAAAAATTATAAAAATAATTAATTAATTAATTTCTACAATATATTTTCCTGTAAATAGAGTTAGATTTAAAGGTCATATGAAAGTCACGAAATTCTTTCAATAACCAAATTCAGCAAACACGTATATAGAATGATGTCAACAGCAAAATGTCACAGGTTTTATTACACGTTAGATGTAAGTTGTATTGTGTTTTATCGAGAATTTATCCTCTCAATCAGTTTTAGTAAAAATTGTTTCGGTGAGAATTTAACTTCCGGATCAATTTTTTGGTAAAAAGGGAATCTTCTACAATGCCATCACGCCGTTTTCGGTAAGAAAAAGGATTGCGATGGTTGCTATGGTTACATTGCCCTTCTACAGAAGGATTGTGGGTAATTTGAAGATGCCGCAGCGATTACAGAAAACGTCAGGTGGTGATTTAGAAAGAAAAAACTGTTCTCTCTCATCATCTATTTGATATGACGGAGCCAGACTAAACAATCTTTCAATAACTACGCATCTTTTTTTTTCCATGTGTGATTTGCGGAAATTTTTAAATATAGGTGAGTACCTGTACGTGTCATCTTAATTTCCAGAAATTTAATGTTTTCATTATTTTATCAAAGCTTTCTCGAATTAACCAAGATGCATTCGGCACTCTGCAATGTTTTAACGTGTAGTGTGATAGATGTGTTTAGAAGAGCAGCACGCTCTTCAGGTGCATCGCTGCTCGACTTTCTCTCGGCAATGAACAGACTGATCAGCAACTCTGTTTATCTCCAGCCAGCAATCGATGTTACCTCAGTTGCCTAGGTAACACGTGCGTCACGTGACCTGTTGTTTTGTCTTTAATTGCGAGTCGACCAGACTAGTGCTATTGATTGGTCGAGTGGTGTCAATAGTTGATTTCCATTTTTATTTTGTTTGCCTAGTGGTGACAAAATCTCTCGTTATTTTTTCCACCTTTCTTCTAATAGTTAAAAAAAAAAACAAGAGAAAGAAATAAAGTGATAATATTCCGAACGAAACGAATGGAGATTAGCGTCCAGAAATAAGAGCAACAATTGAACTTAATTTTTTCATCGATATGTCAGTTATTTTCTTGCCAGGGAATTAGATACAGAACCAGAATTTATCAAATATGGAATTAGTAAATTATCCGAAAACAGACGGTCATAATCGGGAGTACGATCGATCCGTTAAACGTTGGCAAACATGCAAGTCGATGATGAAACCACTAAGCCTAACAAGTCAGTGAATCAGGATAGGAGAAAGTAACAGGACAGTGCACTTGAGAGAGTTGGAAAACTTCCAAATATTCGAGTAATCGTTCATATATTACCTTACAGTTTTTCGGTAATGTTATCTGTGTTTGTCTCTTTTTTTTCTTCTTTTCGAGGAAGTGCGAATATTTTCAATTATTACACCTTTCTTTCCCTCTTTAAAATTATTTTCTATGTCCCATTCCTCCTCCATATCTATCGTCATTCTCTATATCAATCTCTATTAAGCTAGAATAGCCTCGAGTAGAATGATATATTACCTTAATTCCACTCTACTGTATTCTTTCTTTTTTTTCTAATAAAATAATTCTTTTAATTTCTTTAAAAATCTTTTTTTTTTTTTAACAGTTATCTCCATTCTGTTTGTGTGTGATGCTTGTCAGTTTTAGCACTAGGGGCGCCCCGATGTACAAACTCGGGGTGTAAATAAATAAATAAATAATTTACTTCCTTAACTTTTAAGATGACCGATTTCTCAAAAATGATATTACGCATATCCAAGATAAATAATTTTTTTCGCTTATTAAAATTCCTAATGATTGATAGATCTATAATTTTCCAATAAAAGACATAATTAAAATTTTGAAAGAAATAAATGTTCGTGCCGTTACTTTTGCCAAATGAATAAGTGTACAGTGTTTACCGTGTTCAACACATTTATTGATAATCTACTAATAATCGAAAGTTAAATCGATTAAATTTCAATCAATATTCCTTATATTTATTAATAAATTTAGTATACCGATATTCATTAATGGCTACCTTCAGATCTTCTAAGGTTACCATCGTGTTTATCGTGTTGCCATTTAGTATTTGATTAGTAAACATTTAAATTTTTTTTATCTGCAATATTTTAAATCAGTCACTTTGTGAACATTTTTATCTCTTAAGTAGGCTATAACCATAAAAATGTGCCCACAGATTATCATTTAAACCACTTAAGAGACGATTTTCATCACTTCTGGTACTTCGGATGGCGCGTGTTTCTAAATGTGAGTTGTGTCACAAGGCGTGAAGTACCATCGCATACGATCAAGCATCGATTCTTCCTCACAAAACAGGCATTCGGCTATTAGGCATTGTTTACTAGTTAATCCAGGCCTAGTGAGGTCACTGAACACGAAGCTTCAAGGCTGGCAATGGCCAGAGGCCGTTGTCCTGTTCGGGATATTATGTGCAGAAAGCGTGACTATTGTGGAGGGGGTGATGATGGTTACATTGCACGTGCGTGTTGCCAGGTTAGTTTCATTCGCATGGGGCAATGCGCCGCTGATAGATAGCACTTTATACTCGATCGAAGATAAATTAATTGATAACTAAAGACATTTGTCCCCATACAGTCACAAATCCCTGGTCGTCGCTGATAAATTAATTAGCCCATGCCTTTTAGAATATCAATAAACTATTAGTCGAACTGTTGAGTAAAAACAGAGGAGTTTTTAGACGTAAAATCAGTTAAAATATTTAATAAAAAGCTTATTAATAAAGTTCAGTGCGATATGAACTCTATTGACGCGGTGCGCTGTTTAGACGCATTAAAAATTCATTAATTGTGGAATATGTTGACTGAAAGGAAAATCTTCTCATTCTGGATTTAAATGAGTGCATAGCACAGTTTAATTTGTTGAGTAGAACTATAAAACGGAGTGTACGGTTGTGTCAACGATGCTTGCATCTGCTACGTCCTATCTCGTTCACTTAGATGTCTGACGACAAAAAAGGATGACTGCTGCTACCATCGTCATGTTGTTTTTTTTTTGGCACGGGTCCAATGCCGATAGACACCTGCCTCGCTTACTAACCTGTCCAATGAGAGGAACCGACTATCGGCTGACAGCATCACGAAACATTATCTACATATTTTCTAGCGAAACAATATTATCATCTCATTTTATTCTTGGTTATTTAAAATGATGTTTAGACTAGTAACTATTTAAAAGGCTGAAAATATATTCACAAGATATTAAAGTATTTTTTTTTAATAATAATTGCTCGGATGATTCAGATTAAGTGATAAATGTTCATAAAGCAAGTTTTTCTTGTGAACTGCGGTTTCAAAACGTGGTTTAAAGTAAGTAAATGCTACCGGTTATTGGTGTTTTTGTATCTTAATGTTTAATTTGTAAAAATTGTGAAAGTTCTGACAATAATGAATACTGGTTTTACAACTGCGAACAAATCTCAATAGTGTTTCGAAACGCGAAATTTGATAATCAGAAGCTACACAATCATTACGAGTACTTCTTCAGTTAAGAAGCCATAAAATAATTCGCGTGCCACGTGTTTTTATATATATATCCATATTTTTTTTTCTTTTAAAGGACACATAAACGAATAATATCGGTCACATGTGTCATTCACCCAAGAGAGTCAATATCATCGACAGCTTCAATCTTAACATGTGATGCCACGGTCACCCAGTAGGAAATATCATCTTGGTTCACGTGCACTTCCTAATTGGTTCCTGGCATGCGATTCCGAGTCAACAAATAGATTGGTTTGTCGAAATTGTAGCGTGACAGTCAGGAAAAATTCCTTCTTTGGATTCTTCAGTCTATCAGAAATGGCAAATAGTCGGGATGTATCCATTCCATTTCACATTCCCATCCAAAGAAAAAAAAAAAGTAAAATGTTATCAGTTATGGTTATAACTAAGATCAGAAGTCTGATGTAGTTGACAGCATACAGTTTCCCATCACCCAAAAGCGGTAAGAAGGCTCTTCGTACTGTAACATACGATCTCGTTGCATGTTTCATGAGTGTCAGTTCTATTGAACGAGAAGCGGGTGGCCGCCAGCTCCTCAATCGATAGCGTAGAGTGCGTTGACTAAATAATTCATTTTTTCGGACCTAGCCTGTCTGTCCCTACGGAGACAGGCGACCTAGAATTAAAAAATAAAAAAAAAAAGTGCATACATTCCCAATATAAAATATTGGCGAATATGCCATACGAAAACTTCTACCATCTCGGATTAAAGCCGAAATTTTAAAAGTAGCAACATTCAGAAAGTGATCTAACCGTCTTTTCATCTTTTTAAACATGCAAAATAGAAGATAGATTAGATTAGATGATAGAGTGATGAGAAATAAAATAAATAGCAAACGGTGGAACATCAACATTAACGGAGAAGGTGTCATCGATCACTGTAAGAATTGAGTGGTCAAGAAGAAGGTAGAAAGTTACAGACAGAAAACCGCAAGAGTTGTTCTTTGGTTGGTGTTGCTCCAATTGAGAACTTGCCATCATTTAATATTTAGCCTAAAGACAAAAGCATTTAGACCTACGAGAGATGAGAGTATTCGATATTTGCCAATACACGAAGTGATGAAATTCACCAGTTGAATTTTTTTTTTTCACTTTATGAAGCAGGGACGAGCGAGACTCAGCCCGCAGCTTTACAATGAGGCTCCCGATCTAATTTTAAAAAATAAAATATTATATATGCCCATAAAAATTTTATTAAAAATTTTCTTCATAGTATCATTAATTCGATGAATATTTTTGATATCAAAACCTAATTAAAACAATGATTCTATCCGAATTTTAATTGTTCTGATGCAACAACAAAGTGCTGACGTAAAATATAAATTTCGGAAATATATAAACTCAAAACATTTAGTGAATCACCCCGTACAACAATGATCGCCTGAATACTGTATAATCGATTATTTTGAAGGCATTGGTAAATTTATAATGCCACCAACGATACATAAATAATATACAGCACTGTATGTATACACTGTGTATAATGCTGTTCGCAAATATTTTCTCATTACTTAATTTGGCCCATGTTTCAAAAACCCTGATCTACAGAATTAACATGGATGATAACCACGAGAGAACACTGCTTATTTAATACTTTGCCTTCTATTTGTACCCAGATCGTGTGGTTTAAAGTAATATCTTTATTATTATTTTATTTTTTACCAAATTAACCCACTTCAAAGAAACTTTCCATTATAAAAATTCGAATCGGGGAGTAATTTACTTGTATTTTGCATAAGTTAATCTATTTGTTTTCTCGTTTCGTCCAAAAATCTTTTAATTTATTTACAGTTCGCATAGGTTACAAAAGTGGAATTCGAGTTAATTTTCCCTATATTTATATCTAGGATTAATTCAAACAACGCGAAAATTTGAATAAAATCGTTAAATTTTTCCTCGACTAAAATCCCTTTTAAAATTTTAGGAATCTTCAGAGTTTCGTTAAGAATTTTATACAAAAATCGTTTTACGAGATGTAATCAAAATATTTCGGAAATTTCTTAATGTGTAGACACACTATATCTTAACAGAAACGTTGGCAGATATCGGCAATATTGGCAAAATCGATCACTTTAAAACAATTCTGTACATTCTTTCACGCGAATTTATTCGGTGGCTATCGGCTAAAACAGATTTATCTGTCTGTCCTATCGATAGGCACTTATAATACTTTATTACCCTTTGGTTACCTTTACTTAAAATAGTTTCGAAATAATGCGTGCGTAACGTTGATTCTAGACTAGTCAACAGTTTCTTGTGCAACAATAAAAGGGTTGGCATTTAAATAGAATCAATAATGAAAAATTAAATGTTCTATCCACCAATCGATATATATAATTTTAACGTTTTTAAACATGTTTGAAGTCTAAATCTTACGTCTAACACGGCTATATAAATCGGATGGTCACTTCGATTTTTACAACGAACACACGAAATGTCGTAGTTTAGATCTATTCTCGAATGCCACCACATGTTATATTGTCCAGTTTGTATTTTTATGCGATTTTTCCGTATCTTAGAAACTATTTAGCACTCCAAAAATAGTTCTAGCTCAATTTGAAACATTGCAGCTGTCCACCGAAGGCGGTCTATAAAGGTAAATAGTTGGACTTCATCAACTCTAAAATTCCAATTAAAAGGCTTAATAAATGCATCGTGCATTCAGCAAACGGATTAATGTCATCAGATTTACCTCAAGAAAATTTTACCCCAAAATTTATCTGCTTAAGAAACAGCATTTAACTTTCATGTAGTAAAATTTAACAATCGAAATTCTAAAAATTAAATCGACAAAATTATTGTTATTATTATTAGATATTATTATTATTATTATTATTAAAACTTATTACTGGAATTTTCTTTAAAAAAAAAAAAAATGCAATTTTGCAAAATGCAGATTGCGCGGCTGTAAAAATTCAACATTTTTTGATGACGGTGGCAATAAATGCTTATAAAATTCGATATTAATTAAAATAATAATAATAATAATAATATATATATTGGTAGAAACAAATCGGCATATTTAATATACTCGGATCGTATTTTTAAGGTCAAATCTCGAATAGAAAAACGAGATTTTACATACATTACGAGGAAAATTCTAGGTAGTCGAATAAAATTTATACTGATTCTTGTTAAATGTACACTTTGATTCGTGACGCACTGAAAACCGTGGCGAACAAAACGCCGATATTTTTGTATGTCGTGATTGTGACATCGTTACAACAATACCTATACCTGGATGAAAAGTAGTCACTTCATCTAATGCAAATATTCAAGGTCTTAAGAATAGAAATAATAATTAATTTTTAATAAATATTACTTTTGTAAACCTTTCCATATTTTGTAATATTGTTATGTTATACATCGGCTATCACTATTATGAAAATTTAAATTTACCATGTACGTAGAAGATATATATATTTTTTTTAATGGTATGTTTAATGGGACCAACTTAGATTGAATTTTTTAATTTATATAAATCTGTGTAAATTCCTACAAAATCTAAAGCGTGTTTACTGTAATTTTTCATAATGTTAGAGTTGGGTAACCAAGCGTCCCAATCGTTCTTACAGATTTCGACAAGCAATGAAAAATTTTTATTTCGTCTGTAAGCGAAATAACTATTGGCTAATTTCCAAAATTTGCCTTCTAAAGAAAGTATTGGTAACAATTAAAACATGGTTTATTATATAAAAAAAAAAAAGCCAACCTCCTCCGCGTCGCGGCTGTTATTTAAGAGACACTAATTGGGTCTGATGCGTGGCGTACTTATACCTACTAACACAGTTCTGTCCTAACTGAGGTCAGGTCAAAATGGGAATAGTTACATCATGATTGGCGATGTAGAAAGGATATTTGCTGCGTAATACTAACTAGGCGTGTAGTAGTTCGTTTTGGGTGGTGTTTAGCACATCTTGTGTGGGTTGCATTTTTAAAAAGTCTTTCGGATGTTTTCATAATCCGACACAGTTTATGGGGACAGGTCAACAGTGCTTTTTTTTTTTTTTTTTTTTTTTTTTTTTTTTTTTTTTTTTTTTTTTTAACAACTTTGGATAATTTTTTTTTTTTTTTTTTTTGCATTTAAACACGTTCGAATATTCAGGAACGAAATACGAGATTGACCTTGGATATGCCCCATGAGCAGTCGGCTAGCGAACCATGATCTAAGTTCAACCGCGGCTTTACGTTGCTCTTATTTATTAAATCAATAACAGATCTATCTTAGAATGATGTATCGCTTAACGGTTTGCAAAATGGCAATTTTCGGCTCTCGATAAATCGTATTAGTTTGTAAACAGGAGCATCAATTTGTTTATTTCGGTTCACCGTTCGAATCAAATCGAATCAAAGTTAACCATTACCTGTAAATCGATCATATAACAAGAGCGATTGTATAGTGACTCATCTCGTTTCTAATGATGAGTATCGGCTATTTACAAGAGTTATGACGCGTTAAAGTGGTTTCTTTTTCGTTTTTTTTTTGTAACAGATCACGAAGAAGAGATAAATTGCATCTGATGGTAAATTAGAGCAACTTCATTTTCTAATTACAGAATGTCTTAGTATGTTAAGTAACTTTGCAAGATTTTAACAAACATCTAGCGTCATATGCTATGCAAACAGCACTGATGACGATTCCCACATGCACTGCCTGCTGGATGAGTGTGTGGCACGCCATTCACGATCAATATAGAGTAGAAATCGTTTGGCGTGAGCAGGAACAAAATGTACACATTGCTAGTTTTATATTCTTTATTAACACATCAAGGGAATCAGATAGTGTCTTCGAGGCGAGATTGATAGCGCATTTACTTCTCTTCAATGGGCCGCAACAATGGGCACACTTTACCTCCGCCTATCGAATTAAATATCAACTTATAAAACATTTTTATTAAAATGTGCCACAAACTATCGTTCAAAGAATTTTTGTCAGCCGAGTAGAAGAGGAGAGTTAGAGAGTAAAATAAGTAAACATGATTATTATTTATGTATTTCCAATATTAGAATTTGTGGGTGTATAGCATGTTTTAACGATCTGTCTATAATATTTCCGGTACAGCGGGAGAGGACCCACCTGTGTGCGAGGGACTTGAGAGTGGGTGGAGATTCTCTTTCACGATCAAAGATCGTTGCATAAACGTCTAGGAAAAGTTACAATTTAATGCGATTATTGGGAGAAATTCCCCAATTTCACAAAACAAATTCTTTGAATATTCTGTAAATCCATTATTTCAATTTAAAAAAAAAAAAACTTATTAATAATATTGCGACTTCTATAGGTAGAATCTATCAATTTATTCCTTATTTCTTTGAACGTTTCGTTTATGCGATTTGTATATGTTTTGTAAACACGCATCGCCGTTTAAATGAGGAGATAAAATTTATGAAATTTACAGCTCTTCCTGAAAAGTTCTACATCTCACTCCTGTCCTCACGCCTGGTCGCATGTCTCACACAGTTCAACATTTATTCTCTAGAGACAGATCGACTCGGGTGCCCACAATAGCCGATGGTTCTGTTCCCACAGAATCAGACTGAAGACCAATGTTAACGCACGTGGCTAACTGTTGTCGATTACTCTGGGAAACATCCAACGCTGCACGTGTCATTCCAACCTTCCCCTAAAATATAAAAAGTGCAGAACCCACGGGAAAAGGAACCTTCCGAATCATATTTTCTTCTAGAAAAGCTTTAAGCAGAGAGTAAGGAATAATTGGAGCGTTGATTTTTCATTCGAGACGTGTCGAATGACAGATTGAATCAATCGATAAAACATCCCGTGGTGCTTTGCTTCTCGACACTAGTAAGGCTTCCTTCACCTTTAACGCAATAACTGTAGCCTCGTTACAGGCCAACCCATTAAGGCAGAGCAGCCGTCGATACCTAAAGCACAATGGAGGAGCGTTGCAACGCGCAGACTCCATCCGGGCAGATTGTAGCAGACGACGCGTCCATACTGTCATTTAGCAATAGGCAGCTGTCTTCGTAAGATCCGGTACCATTACACGTGCATTTGCACCCCTCCAGCCGCGTAACCTCTAGCAATAGACTTTACCAGTTGCTATTTCTCAAGCGGGCACCATCCTCGTCGCCCAACCGAAACACCTAACCTGGCCTTACCTTGGCCCGCTTAACGGATCAACGCACACTAGTCCACTGTAGCACCCTTTCCAACTCCACCCCGAATCAACTTCCTCAAAGCTAAACTAAAAGAATTCGAATTACTCACCTGGCAAGCGTAGCGGATGGTGTGGCCGTGTGTCCCACGCACAAAACACTACTTTTTTTTTAATCAGTTCATGGTGATCGGCGTGCGCGATTGCTATCGCAGCGAGGACGCTCTGCACAGAAAAACAAACAGTAGAGACAGACGGCAGTTGTGCTTACACCAGCGACTGCTGGCTACTTATTGAATGGTTGGACTGGCAGCTGGGACGACATGCAGCGCACTCCGCCTGGCGGACAGTTTGTGCACCACCTTGCACAACTGTCAATCTCTGACATCACTCTAATGTCGGGTTCGATTTCTAAACGTAAAAAAAAAATGTAAACGTAAAAAAAAAAAGGTAAATTCTCGCTAAGGAAACGCATTTGTAATAATTTTTATCGATCGGATATTTTTCTTGCGCGTCTAGATATTTATAAGTGACATTTACGTCATCAAAAATAAAAAAAATAATAATAAATACGTCTGGCAACATTGCGTTATTTTATTAATGATAAATAATATCGGAAACGATAACTTAATTAGAAATGCGAAATTTCGATATGAGATGTGTCAAATCTTGATAAGATAAAATTACGAATGGAAACAGACTGGAAAATTACTTAAGTTTTGCGAAATTAGAACGTGATCAAGGATAAAGTGTGAAGTTTCATACTTTCCAGTGGAAACTTTTTTTTTATCCAATACCGAATTAATAGATCAGGTAAGCAAATAATTGTCACGCAAGGTCAAGTAGGTCGTAGCGAAGACGTTGGGACACAGAATTAAGGTGGTGTGTCCGGTCCCATTTGGTCGGTGTCTCCAAACCGGTAAGGATGGAAACAAAAGCAGTTGGGAGGTACATATATAGACACCACACCTTCGCTGCCACATCCGGTAATTAGAAGTGTGCCTCTTCAACCGTACCCACATCTCAATGAGAATGCACAGAGATGAATGCAATATGCACTCCAACAACCACTTTAGTTTTAAGGGGCATGGAAAACATTTTAGAAAGATTTTTTTAACGGATCTTAAAAAATATGTATTTTACGCAGTTTCTTCCAAACGTTAATCCAGTTTTGAACCGTTTAATACGTAAATTATCGTTACTTTAATTACACGAAAATTTTCTCCCTTTCTACGCTTACGTGTTATTAAAACGTTCGATAAGCGCAAATCTATAGATTAACATTGCGTAACGGACTGTATGCATTTTAGTCTTCTCGAATGACGTTGCATCATAAGATATTGAAGAAAAAAATATACACGGCATTTTTGAAATGTCGAAATTTTCGCGAAATTTGCTGTAAAAAACAGGGAAAAACTATTCGGGAAAACTGTTTTGCTGGTTTTGACAGCAAATTTCGCGAAAACTGCTGTTTTTTACAGCAGTTTTTTTTTTGGCGAAATTTCGACATTTCAAAGTATCGTGTATTTTCCACTTGCTTGTTGATTTCGCGAAAATTGCTGTAAAAACAGCAGTTTTCGCGAAATTCGCTGTAAAATATAGGATAAAACTGTTCGGTAAAACTCTTTTCTAGTTTTAACTGCAAATTTCGTGAAAATTGTTGTTTTTTTTTATAGCAATTTTTCGCGAAATTTCGACATTTCAAAATATCGTGTATTTTTCGTGAAATTTGTAAGTTTCGTGTATTTTCTCTATTTACTTGTAGATTTCGCGAAAACTTGCTGTAAACAACAGCAGTTTTCGCGAAATTTTCTGTAAAAATCAGAAGAGAACTGTTCGGGAAAACTCTTTTGCTGATTTTGACAACAAATTTCGCGAAAATTGTTGTTTTTTACAGCAGTTTATCGCGAAATTTCGACATTCCAAAATATCGTGTATTTTTCATGAAATTTCTAAGTTTCGTGTATTTTCCATTTGTTTGTTGATTTCACGAAAACTACTGTTTTTTTTTTACAACAGTTTTCGCGAAATTTTTCGGATAAAATTAGCATTTTGGGAAATTATTTTTTAATTTCGTCCTTCGAGTTCAGCGTCGTAATTCGATCCTTTTACGTATACAATGCCTTCGAGAACCAGCTGACATTTTTTTTTTTTGCAAATATTCTGCTTATCGTCTTTATTATCAATCTAAACTTTTTTTCTCTTTGTAAGTAAGCAATATGCTATTTTATATACTAGAAAATTCTTAAAATGGCTCTGATAAATATATATATACAATCATCTACCGATGACGAATTTCTAATAATTAGTTAGAAGTTATAATTAGCTTACGATTTATAACATCTGTATAACTTTATAATCTTAGTAGAGTGGAGGATATCAACGTCCATTAACACCAATAAAATCCATTAAACATTCATAGCAGAAATGCAAATTTACTCTATCAGCTGAATATATTGTGTATATTTACTGCATATAATTATAGATTCGCAAATTTGTGCATTAATTTGCGCTTTGATTTCCGTTGCAATTAGGCTTAGTATTGTTAAGATTTATTCGTCTTTCCTGCAAAGTTTACAAGTGATTAACATACATAAACTGCCTGGCATAATATACATAATTAATGCAAGTTTTTAGAAAGCATAACTTTCTACCAGAAAAAAAAACATGGCTACCAGCAAGAAAGCGTATAAAGAGCAAAAATAAACGAACTTTAAACTGATGATGGATTTGCAAATTACCAAAATAAGTCGCATAATATTGTAATTCATCAATCGAACTTCATTCCGTTTGCTTGTTGATTTTCTAGAAAAACTTATTTTTATAAAATTTGTAGCGAATAAAACAGATCCTAAGCAAATAGGAAAAATCGACCATCTTCATTAAAATTTCATCTTTCTCTCTCTCTCTCGTCTGATTTGCATTTCAATAAGGTGTAAACCGGCAAAGAAAATAAAACTTTTCGAAGAAAAGATTTCATCTCCCCCATTTACCGCATACTGTTTAACAATATTCAGTTTACATCAAAGATTTTAAAATTGAAAGTGTGATTCTTACACACAAAGACATTATTTAAAACGAAAAAGGGGGCGGAAAAAAAAGGTATCACTATGCCTGAAAAATGATGTCTATGGCAATTTTGAATGAAAATTTACTCGATGAATGCACATCGATGCTATCACGTGATCGTCATAACAGAATGGGGGTAGTATGACTGAGAGGAATGTTGGACTTTTGTTCGAAATCCGTTTATGGTTGGTAAATTATTAATAACTTTTCGACTTAACTAGCATAAATTAATTTGCATTCCCATATTTTTACGCAATACTGGTATGGGCATCTGGTATTAACATTGCACGCTCGCATAAATTCGTTCTACTCACATGGAGAGGTTGATTTGATGTTTAGATGAACCTTAAGTGAAGGTTCTATGGTAGATAGGAGTTTATGGTATAGTAATCTAGACCATAGAACCGTAAGAGGATCCCATAGACTTAAGTCTATAGGATGTTCAAGTTCCACATCATGGGATCCAAGTTTGTCAACTAACACGAGGAAGGAACCTTAAGAGGATCTCATAGACTTAAATCTATGGGATCCTCTCTCATAAATTCAATACTGCCTTCTGAAGCTATCGACAGGTATAATTATAACCAACAATAAACTCCTATTCAGACCATAGAACCTTCTCTTAAGATTCTATGGTCTAGATTACTATACTCTCCTATAGATTTAATACTGCCTTTCGATGTTGTCGTCAGGTAAAATTATAACCAACTGATAAAACTTTGGTATCGGCTTTAATTATAGAGTAATGCGAACATTATGTTACTTCATTGTCACCAGAGATTTGAAAATCTGTAAAAAAAAAAAGGTAAGAGGCACATCACGTCTGGCAATAATTTGTCAACTAACACGAGGAAGGAACCTTAAGAGGAAACCACTTCATTGGAGGGATGAACTTCACGCCTGTAATCATCAGGGGGTGGCAAATAGGAATTAATAAACTAAAGGTAAAGGTGATATCGGTAGCCATCTTAATATGATTGATATCGAAGGATGGATGATGTAGGAAAGTCTCGTTTGCCACCAATCGTAAAACGTATAGGCAAATGGGCGTTTACGTAAGACGAGGAAATATATCGAGTGAAAAATAGGAGAATAATTATAGAGTAAAGTCGAATACATCAATATGAGGAACACGGCAGGAGTTGTTTCTTCCTGGAATTTTTGTATTTGATAAAAATCATTAATTAAATTAGGTTTTCGGTAAGATATTCATTTAGAAAGGAGGAAAAAAAAAGAATATTTTAGCGTTTAAAAGCGAGAAATAAAAGATAATCCAATCTAGACAAACACTCTGCTGTTGTAGATTATCATTGCGTGGTGGTTAATCCTTCGCACGCTTGGCTCTGCCAATTTGAGCATTGGGATTACATGGCGCGTCTAACTTATTTAATGAAGATGCATTGAGTGGCCTGTGCGTCCGGTCATTATGAAAAGTTGATGATATATATAGCGTCTAACTAACTGATTAGCGAGTGGATGATGTTGACATCACGTGACTACACGATAGTTGCTCCTAGTCTCCAAACGGCTTAGCTACTGGTTAATTGTTATGTTGTGATACATGGGAGAAAGGTCAGCCGACTAATGCTGATTTACAGCCTCCGCCTCGTCTACGTGATATCACTATTGCTGTTCCTCATCGCTTTCCAAAGCGCAGGATAAACTATGATGGTATTTTACTAAAATCTAAGTTTGCTAAATTTGCTAGATGGTTTTGGAAATTTAACTTTACCCTTAGATTATTATGCGTGTTTAAATGTTCTCTAGCAATAAATTCGTTCGAAATCTAATATTCTCTGGTTTATAACGTTTCCGATTTACCGGGTGATAGCAAAATCTTAGTTTGAACCTTAGCTGCACATAGGATAAGCAGGAGCAAACGGCTTGAATGGTATAGAACTTCTCTTGTTTTCCATGATAAACAATTCATTCTGAACGAAATCTAACATTATCTGGTTTATAACGGTTCCGATTTACCGGGTGATACCAAAATCTCAGTTTAAACCTTAGTTGCACATAAGATAAACAGGAGCACTCGGCTTAAACCTTAGTCGCACATAGGATAAACAGGAGCAAACGGCTTGAATGGTACTCCTCTTGTTCTCGATGATAAACAATTCATTCTGAACGATGATTAATGGAGTGGAAAGCAAAATTTGAAAGCAATATTTTATAATATACTACACACCGAACTGCAGAAAATTCTCTCGAATTCGGGATCGTCTGTGTGTCATCCGCTAATATGGCGAAAAAAAAAAAAATCGCATTAATTTTATGGAAATGGGAATAGAAGATAACTTCAGTTTAGCTTAATTATCTTAGGGAAACAAAAATATCCCAGTTAATTTTAGTCGAGTGGTATAGAGCATCGATAATTAAAGCAAACTTCCATCGAGTAGCGATTGGGACAACCTGTTTAATCAGACGTAATAACCGAGCTAGAATATTCCTCTACTTCGCAAAATAAATTGCACCTGAGACGAAGGTGGTGCTAAAAATAATGGAATAGACCTATATACTTGCATGAAGGAAATATGGGTGGTATTTCTGGTCAATCAGACCAAAAGGGAAACAGCTGAATATCTTCCCACAATCTACTGCGCCACAACAGAGCAGAGACGGATTGCTACATTCCGAGGCGGCGCAATAAGATTGGAAAAAGAGTTTTTCCATTTTTTTTCTACCAGGACAAAACCTCTCGAAACAGCCAAGAACCCTTAAGGGATGAGACTACTAAAAGGTTAAACTACCAGCACTCGAAAGACTATAAACTAATTTATAAAATTAATGTCTTCCTTTCTAATAACAGATGGGATATGGGGAGCGAAATCTCTAGTTTATTCTCCGTAAGTAAGGTACTTAATTTAAATCATTTGAAGTGATTCAACAGCTTCCAATCAACAACAGAGATGTTTCCATCATCGGATAACAGGAATCCTATTAATTCTCGATTCCATCATCTCAATGGCTGCCGATGTGGATTTTTATCAAAGATCTATCCTTTCCGGTAGAATTCTCCAATCTCTTCCATCTGACCAAACCACAAAGATAAAAGCACTTCTACAGGACGGTCTATATCTAACCTATATACTATTTTTTCCCGTTACTTCCATATCTATCGCAATAAAATAAATGGCAAAAGGTCATCGGATTGAATCTAGAAAAATTGCTGACGGAGTTTATCGAAGTTATTTCCTTTACTTCTCTAGATATACAATCAAGACTTCATTTTTTTTTTTTATATACTCTCTACCTGATCAATTAATTTAGTAATTCTTCCCCCTTAAATTCCAAGAATCCAGCATTTTATAATTGTAAAAGTTTTAAAATAATTTTCATGTTTTTAGCTGTTGCCATCATAAAGAAAGATAGAAATGTGTCTATCATCTTAATAACTTGGTTGGAAAAGAACCTGTTGCCCCATTGTTCGAAGGGAGGCGAAAATAAAAATTTGTAGCATTGTGTGTTGACACAACAGACTTTAGCTCCCTCCCACATTATTGCTATCAGTGATACACTAATAGATACTCTTTTAGAGTCGACGAAGCGGCAGATGTTGCTTTGTCACCACAGTGGGAAAAAAACAGCTCTTTTCCACCGAAAGCCGCCCACGTGCGTTGAAGATGATTCAGAAGGCGACACTCTCCCCTACAGTCTCCCTTTTCTAGCGATCGAAACTAGCGTGAGTCAGGTCGACACTCAATCTAATAATTACCCCTCTGCCGCCGCACTACCGAGCTTAATAACAATGGTGGTGCCCCTCACCATAGGCTTAGATACAAGCATATTTGTCTAACATAGACCCGTTCTTGTGTTTGGGCCATTTAATGTTTCTGCTGAAAAATGGGTTAGAGGTATGCATTAAATTTTTTTTTTTCCATCGCATCAACCTAAACAGGTTCTCTCTCTCTCTCTCCTTATTGACAAACTTATATATTGCTTCGAATAACTTTAAGAATTAAATAAATCTGAAGACCATTTATGTGAATTGTCCCCATCTCGCGTACTTAAAAAAGAAATCGTATATTCAATAATGATCTTGCACACTTTATTGAAAGAGAATATGCACTTACCTCAGTCAAAGTATTAATAAAACCTGCTAACTTTCCACTATGTCTACAACGTATGGCTATTGTATACACATACATTAAAGCACTACCAAACATCTACACGGAATGTTCATTCTCTCAGTGATTACACACTTTATCCATCGAAATTCCTATTATTTATCACCAGCAGGACTCAATGATTGGTCTGATGTCCAACCCCTCGACCCCATTTCGTCTCCTTTCTTTCTCTTTCTGTTCTTTCAGCCAATTTGTCATAAGCAGCATTATCTAACTTTGGTTTTTCCTCGATACATAATTCATATAAGATGACTTCTTTCCTTTTCAAGACATTTTGTTCGCTTCATATCGTATTCAAACCTGGTATGCAGTCTCCTCTCGCTCTCTCTCTCTCTCTCTTTCGTGTCTGTTTGTGTGTTGTGCCACGGATCGATTGGTGGTTTAGCCACAGAAACATCACGGATCCAACCGATCCGATATCTATAAAGACTTTATCAACATTTTTTAAAATGTTTTTCCCCTCCTTTTCTCACATTTTCATCATATATAATAATATTAAACAACAATGGGAAGAATATATTATAAAGAGGAGCATCGACTTTCGATTGTGTGTACAGTTATGCTTTAAAAAATTATTTCCGATCATTTCTTTAACTAATTCCTTTTTTGTGTGTGTTTGTAAAAAGTAATAGTGATGTAGAACGTCATCAATGAAGCTAAAGAAATGCACATGTCCGGAAAAGAACAGTGAGCATGCCCAGACAAGTTTACACAGAAGGCAACATCCTAGTACAGAATACAGAATATACCCTTCGATTACCACACTAGAACAGATGGCACAACCGTCGCTATAGCAACCCGGCATCTTTGGGACCAAGCGAATGGCACACAAATACCTAATCCTGTCTCCACACACAAACAACAGAGAAAGGAAAGGCAAAAAAAGAGAAGAGAGAGAGAGAGAGAGAAAGAAGGAAAAAGCAAAGATGCCAAAACCGCAGATTTCACAACAGACTACTTAAAGGACAGCTTGCCAGACGTCAACTATGTATCGATTTTTGGTAGAACGACAATCTGTTCATAATATGATGCCCACGGATACTTTTCTGCACACTTACGTAATATACTTTTTTTTTTTTTTTTTTAAGAATCGCTTTTGCGTGTGTCCATTTGCATAAAAAAATAAAGCGCATTTCAATGTATTATTCGAAAATACCAGATGGCTCTTTATTAATAAAGTAAAATGGCCACCTCGGAAATTTATTTTCATATTATTGTCGAATTCGATTAGTAGGGGGATAAAATCCGTTAATGAAGTGTCGAAGCAGTGATTAAGCCGATGCACTCGTTGTCAATCGGTCATATTACTAGAGGTGTGTCATTAAACCTGCTACCTGCTCGTTAATTGATTTTTACTCTGCTAAACCCATAATTTTACTTGCCTGATGAATTTTTCTGTCACCACTTCTGCTATTGGCGGTTAGGTAATTGGGAGTGGCCAAATTCACCAATAAATAAGCTTACTTGTTGCTTATGTCTTTCAAAAATTTTCCCTAAAATATTCGAAGGACGTCGACAGAAAAAAAAAAACATTAAAATAGTAAGATTCGAGAGAATAGAAAATTCATTTTGCTGTCTACTCTTCGTTGCTGTATGAAGTTCGACTGATGCAACATCAACCAAACAACGAACAGATATAACCCATTTGTTACAGGACGGGGAAGACAGCACCCAACACGCTCTGACTTGACATCGATCCAGCTAAACCTTATTTTGCCTTTTTTTTTCTTCCTTCTTCCTGTATTTTTATCCGACATTTTGGAAAGACGATAAAAAAGAAAACGAATTCGGAAATATTAGATACTATGCTTTCACTTTTAACTACTATTTAATTTACGGGAAAAGAAGATCTCTCCCTCTCTCTTCCTTACTACTATAATCATTTTATAAGCTATAAAACTACAGAATATGTTGATAAAAATATTAAAAAAATCAGAAATAATAACTACAGAGTTTATAAACTATTGTTATTTTAAACGATGACATAAATTTCGATCGATATTGGAAACAGATCTGGAGATAACATCATTTACCAAGGTTAATCCCTTCTAAGCAATAAAGTTAGCCATCTGCAATTCATAAACTATACAAAGACTCTCTCTACTCCACTACCAATTTATTAAATTTATTGATAAGTCCAGATAAAATCATTATTAATATTTATTTTTCCATCATTTTAATTATGCATCCCCATGCGGCCTGTTTCGTTAAATGTTTAACAGTTGTTCCTGCAGAACGTCTTATGGTGAGCATACAAAAAAAAAAGAAAATGTTCTTTCTGTTTTGAGAAGTGGGAATTTATTCTCTCCTTTAGAAGAATTAGTGGCACACACTGCAGCTCTTAAACGCTTAAAACAAATAGATTTACCATCTAAACTTGTTAAATATTACTCAGAGAATAAGTTGAGCAGCAGGCATAAGTTACCATCTCTCCTTGCTTATTTGAGAAACTTAAATAGCATGTTTGAGAAGGATGATGATGAGCGTAAATCTTAAAATTCGAAAGGTAAACAATCGAAGCTTTATCACCTTACCGTTTCGATAGGTATAAACTGAATGTATTTTTTTTAATGGATCCATCTGTTATTCATTTTGAGGAAGTAAAATAAAAAAAAAAGGAAGACAAGATTGCGCTAAACCGATGTGTACACAGTGGATATATTTCTGGAGAATGCCTCATATGAGTGGTTAACACTATTTAAGTGAGAGATTGTGTTTATATAGGTGTAGGTGTTGGAAGCAGTGCATCATCAATCACTGGCGATTACAAAAGGCAGAGGTTAACTGGCAGAGAAGTTTGTTGTTGTCAAGGCAACGGAATCTACAGTAGCTAACTTCATTATCTCCTTGCTGTTGTGGCTAGATTAACTGGCTATGCTGAGCAATATGGAGCGAAGCGGCGCTGTCGGGGATCGGGATGACAATAGCATGAATATACCTCACGTAAGCTGCCGGTTTGTCTGTCTGACGGAGTAGAAAGGTGTCGAGCATGTTAACAATGGAGAAAGACCGCAGCATCATTATTACAATCTAGATTATTTTTATGCCTTTACTGTATTAAGAACTCGGTATGGTTTGTTTCCATACCGTGTTGTTAATACTCACTTTATGATGGTTTTAATCTTACTTCTTCACTCGGATCGATAACAACTTCATTTCTTTAAATCGTCTATATGTATATATACTTTCTTAATCTATGCATAACTTAAGAAATTAAATTTCTACCTGTAAAAAAAAAATCTATGTGCACACCAATTACTTAGAAAAATTAAGAGAAAATTTTCATTAAAAAAATAATTTAAGAAATTAAATTTCTACCTGTAAAAAAAATCTATGTGCACACCAATTACTTAGAAAAATTAAGAGAAAATTTTCATTAAAAACTGTGACCAATATCAAAGATAGAAGAATTTTCTACGTAAAGTAATCGAACAATCAAATTAATTAAATACTTTATTATCATAAATTTGAGCACATTTTGCACTCCTTGCTTAAGAGACATCCAGAGCAAGTCTCTTAAGCTAGGACCCTGGACGGTTTTTATATGGATGTCTAGGAGTTTTTACATGGATTGGCTGAATGTCCAGCAGTTTTTACATGGATTGTCTGGATGTCCAGGAGGTTTGCTCTAGATGTCCAGAGTTTTTACGTGGATGTGTAGATTTTACTGGATTGTCTGGATGTCCAAGAGGTTTACTCTGGATGTCCAGGAGGTTTATATAGACGTCTAGGAGTTTTTACTGGATTGTCTGGATGTCCAGCAGTTTTTACATGGATTGTCTGGATGTCCAGGAGGTTTGCTCTGAATGTCCAGGAAGTTTGCTCTGGATGTCCAGGAGTTTTTACATGATAATTTTAAATTATTCAGTTTAAATTCGATAAAAATAAAAAGAAATCTTACAGAAAGTAAATATTCATTGGTTCGACTCATAAGTTAATAAATAAATTAAATATTAAGCTTTAAATTCAGTCACTTATAAAAAATAAAAAAATATTCAATAAATAATATCTTTTTAATCCATAATATAAAAATCGATCGTATACTTTATGTTTTATTTTTAAGATTTAATCAAAAAGAAAGGGGGGGAGGAAATGATCGAAACTAAAACGTAATCCATTATTATCAAATAAAATAGCATGTCAATCATCCATTAATCAAGATGATGTCAGATAAAAGACGATATCGAAAAAAGTAAAAAAGACATCATCAATATCTTTTAAACGCAAAAAGACGAAAAGAATATTTGTGTAACTAATTTTAATTAATATTTAACGCATTTAATAAATAAATAAATAAAAATTTCTGGTTACGAAACGACGATAAACATGAAATCTTAACTCTAAAAACACAAGACGACGACAACCGCTCTACCCTTCTAATTTATAAGAAAGTGCTTTTAAGTGTCATAAGGCGCTTACTTAAGTAAAGAAGACTAAATGGCAGATTGCCAACAACACATACAATGGTGGAATCTAAAAAATTTGTTTTTGTACTGCGGCCATCCATAAGGTAGATAGACCTATCTTAGATAAGACGAAAATTATGTTTTGCACAGTTACACGGTAAATGTTCTACTGTCCAATGACTCTAAATGCTTTATTTAAATCGATAACAACATAATCAATGCGTGTACTTATCACAAATAAATTATCACACGCCTACCAATCGTTACTGAATTTATATATACTGGTATTATTATTAACATAATTATATATTTATATATATTCTATATATAAATCAAGAATAAACTTACCTTTTCACCTTTCGTCAACGTACACGAAATTTATTTTTCTATAATCTCGGATTTATAAGATGAGGAAAAAAAAAAAAAATAACTTTCAAGAACTTTCCATAAATAAATTTACTATTTTCACTGCTCATTTATATAGATTAAGATTTTTCCTTTCTTTAAATTACACTTTTATTTAGAATAAGAATTTTCAACTTTCTAAAAATAAACTGAATATGTCAGGGGAAAAAAATATGAATCGAAAACGTTATTTTTACTTATTAAAATTTTTATTTAAAATATTTTTATTATATAAATTACACTTAACTCTACTGTAATTGCAGTATCGTATACAAAACATTTTAAATTTTATAATCCGTGTATAAAAAATTGGATTTAGAATATTTTTGAACAGATTCAACTCATTTAAGGCAAAAAATCGAGTGTTATAACTCCTTTAAGGCCAAAAATCGATATCAATATTACATGATTTTTAAAATTTTTATTATATAAATTACACTTAACTCTACTGTAATTGCAGTATCGTATACAAAACATTTTAAATTTTATAATCCGTGTATAAAAAAAATTGGATTTAGAATATTTTTTGAACAAATTTTTGATCATTTAAAGCCAAAAATCGAGTGCTTTACATGACTACAGTTGACTTAATATGATAATACCTAGTTACACGACTTCAGTTTATATATTTTTAAGAGAAAACTTTATTAATTCTACAGAGAATAAAATTAAAAAAAAAAAAAAAACTGTGCAAATCAAAATGTCGAAACTTGAGAACAAAGTTAAAATTTCCTGAGGTTCCAGCCCGAGGTTATTTGCTCACTTAAACTGTGATTACAGGTATAGAAGCGTTGCACAGTTACTCAAGACGAAATTAAATAAAGTCCCATCATATAACGTGTGATTAATTGACGAAGAAGCCGAGTAATACTGGGAGTAGTAATTAATGTTTCTTGTGTTGATTTATTGTAATGAGTGGTTGTCGGCGGAAAAGAGGACATCAGATAAGATGCAATACTTTTAAAGGTGGGAGTGGTGGAAAGGTGTGAGGTCGTTTGCTTAACTACGAACCCCCAGAAAACTAATTTTTTTTCCCCTAAAGTATAAGACCTACCTGCAGATTTCGGTGAAAACTTGTCCCTCTGTGCTGCACAGACTGCCAATAAACGATAACCGAGATCCAAATCATAACCCTGCTGCACGGCAACCTGGCTGACCACCTGAAAATATTTTAATGATTTTTTAAACGCGAATAATCTACTTTCTGGTGTATTATAGCACTTCAGCCCGTAAAAAGAAATATATAAAAAAAATATTAGATAGAAGCGAGAGACTGGGTGTAAGATAAGAGAGAGCGAGAGAGTGAACACGTTTCGGTTCCTCTTCCATCTTACTACATTCGTGTCTGTAGTTCCTTTTCTTTCCCCCTCTAAAACATTCATGAATTGAGACACGGAATAATAAAATCATACACTTTCCCTTTACCGTGTCGGTTATAACAGTTGATGTAGCACAGGATTGGTTGTCGTGACGTCATCGACATGTCACGGAATCAACATAAGAGTTTAATGGATTTGATATAGTAGAAGTGTAAAACTACCGTTTTTAATCTGAGAGTTGTATATAATCTTAAAAACGATTCTAAATTTTTGTAATTTGAGTATACTTAAAATATATATTTGTATATTTTTTTCATAATTTAAGTTATAAAAAGTTTGTAAGAAGTGTACATTTTAATATTTTAGGCTCTTCCCTCGAGAAGACAAAAAGATTTTTTATTTATTTATTTATTTTGTGGATATAAAAAACTGTTTTATTTCATCCACTGTAAATATGTTTATGATACTATTTTTAATTTTTTTTTTAATCCCTGGTGTGCTTCTAACAGTAAATCTCAATATTGTTATTGGTATTCTCATCAAGATTGCTTCAGTTGGGAACACTTTTTGAGTTTTTTTCCCCCCAAATCACTAAATTTTCGGAAAAACTGTTACAAAATATGTATCAGCATATTTTTCTTTATTAAAAAATTCATCAGCAGTTCGTACAGTCTCTGAAATTTCCTTTTCTGAACTCATTGAAAATCACTGTAACTTCAAACAATTAATATAAAAGTACTACTGTGGTATCAATAACAAATATAGTATCGTATGCTACTATATTTGTTATTAATACTAGAATACTCTATTAGTTTTTTTCTATCCTGCTGATCATAAAATTGCTGGTTTATTGTACTTCTCATGCATGCTTCTGATAGTAGTCTATTATTGACATCATTATGTATGAGAACTGCAATAATAAAAACAATCATCTTGTTATATAGAATAATAGTAATTTTACAATTTTCGTGCAAATTTTCGATGTTTCATGTCAATATTATTTAATTGCTTTTAATTTACGCATCCTGATATCGTTAAATTGCAATTTTTTGTTTGTAGAGTTAATCCTCGTATAACGCGGATGTTGGTTCCATAGAAAGGTCGCGTTATACGAGACTCAATCCCGATATCGTTAAATTGCAATTTTTTGTTTGTACAGTTAATCCTCGTATAACGCGGATGTTGGTTCCATAGAAAGGTCGCGTTATACGAGACTCACATCACAGAAAAAGTAAGGTTAAGTTTCCAGATTTCAGGCAAAAACAGAAGACAATTTTCAACAACACTGAATGATAAAAAATTGGGAATATGCAAAAAAATATGTATATATATGTATACAGTGGCTATCAGAAGAGGGGCGGATGCCCCGGGCCTTACGATTTTAGGGGCCTTAATATGTTAGAAAAAATATATTTGCATATTTTTTTTATGCTGTTCGAGCTTCAGAATTTGAAGTTCTCTATCAATGTTTTCGCTTTTCTTTAGTTACCACTGTATATTTGTCAATTTTGTCTTTTTTTTAAGGGCCTCAAAAATATTAATCCCGGGGCCTCGCATTTACTCTGAAAGTCCTCATATGCCCATATATGTGGGCTAAAAGCTAATTCCCCTAATATAAATTCGTAGAGATTCATATAAATTTGTAGATCGCGTTATATCGAAACCGTGTTGTATAAGTACCGCGTTATACGAGGATTTACTGTATTTTTTTTTTCATTCTATCTGCAAAATACTTATCGCTATCTATTTCGTGAACCTTGACATAGTTTTATATAGTACCGTATAAGTTATACTTTTATCCTTAAGACATTTGTTATTCTAAACTATTTATAGTCATTTTAACTCGAATTTATGTTAAATTGATTTTAAAAATATATTGAATCTAATTTACGATTCTATATTTTGCGTCATTAACCATAAATATCGAAGAAAAGTTAAATATTCCCGATTCGTTCCATTATAAATAGGGGAATTATTATAGTTTGTTTGGATTGGCAAACTTTTTGAGATTAGATGTAGCGGTAGAAGCTGTAAGAAGAGAAAACTATGCAAATTTTATATTGAAAACACTCCTTAATGCAAGATTACGTCACAACCGGAAAAACTATAAAAGTAAGATTAATTCTACAGGTATATCTAGTATTTCAGATAAAATTATGTTACATATATAGCTTATGTAGTCTCGAATGCGTCGTAATCCTAACTGTATTTTCACTTTTTTTTTCCTCCCCAATTGAATGTCTGCTTCCAACAACGTTATAACCAACAAAATTCATTTTTTTTTTTTTTTTGGAAAAATGAAAAACCAGTTAATCCGTCAGAGTGGAAGTGAAAAAAATCTTAGTAAAAGTTGGTCGTATAAGAGCGCTGTATATGATTTGAGCACTCGAGTTACGTTTTGTACGTGATCATTAGAATATCAAACTTCTATTTAGCCATTTTTTTTTTTCCATTTTTCGCATAACTGAAATTACCCGTTTGGATCGAGTAATCAATTTTGATGTAATTTTACATTAATAAATATCGTATCGGTACCATTAACATCAATGTCCAAAATTGTTAAAATAAGCACGTTTTGTATTAGTTTGTTCATTTTTTTCTCAGAATTACCTGAGAAAATATCGTGTTAACGTATCTTACGCACGTAATTAGTAGAATCAACTTTGTCTTTCTTAGAATGAAAGAATCCGGTAATCAAGAAACCTTAAATGTAGGCCCTACTCAAAATTAAACTTATTTTAGATTTAATTTTATGTCTAAAGTTAGTAAAAATTTATAAATATTGTAAAATATAAAAATTTTATGCGAAAGAAACGATGTCCTTGTAATCTCTTAGTTGTATATAAGGCGAGATGAGCAAACATTTAAAGCTTCTAGATCAGGGATTCTTAACCTTTTGATGACTCCAGACCCCCCATGGATTGTCCAATATAGTTCCATAACCCCTTCACTCGCGTTCCATTCTCGTACTATCCAAATATAAATTAATACATTAAATAAAATAATACCATTACCCAGAGATCGAGTCCTCAAAGGGTATGGATACACCCGGTTAAGAATCCTTCTTCTAGATAAAATATCATATTGAATCCGTATATTTTGGCATTATATTCTCTTTCTCATATTTTGGATAGGTTCCGCATCATAAATGATAAAGTCTAGTGTATAGATAAATCTGTTGAAACAACTTATCCTTACGCTATTGTTCTAAGTGATACAGATGTGGCTACATTCTGTTAGTCATCGAAAAACTGTATCCATAGAGAAAATTGAAGAGTTAGCAAGGTAAAGGCACTAAGTGATCAGATATCATTCTTAGGAATTATATCAAATAATCACATCTCTATTTTATATAGTAAACAAAAATGGCTATAATTTTATATTTGCATCATCATTAGTGTTTACTAGAAATCACCCGCTCATATAAATGAGCGGAAATATAATCTTGTAATTTAATCTTAAAATACTGCATATAATGAAAAACACCTCCGAACTCGATGAAGTAAAATGGCATCCATTATTATGTTACAGCGCCATCTGCGAATTCTTTTTTTTTTAGAGGAACTACAATTTCAATGTAATTTTTATTCTTTAATTAAATTATTAATAACAACAAATAATTTCGCAGACATCTAAAAATTAGACCTTTCTAAAAATATCCTATTTATAGAAATCTTTCTAAAGATACCATATTTATAGAAATCGGTACAGTAGTTCAACCATTTCTAAAGATACCCTATTTTATAAATCGGTTTAGTAGTTCAACCGAAAAAGGAACATCCAGCCAGCCAGCCAGCCACGTTTGACTATAAAATAGTGTTTATTCTAAAGCTCTTCAGAACTATTTAGCCAAAAAATTTCGTAAATTTGTGAAATTTTAGTGGTTCGCAATTAGCAGATTAAATATTTAATATGTATATATGGATTAAATTAAATATTCTATATCTATGCTAAATTTCATTATTTGTTAAACATGATCGAATTTTTGATTTTTAAATTTTTACTGGCATTCTTATTTAATTCGATCCTATTGAGGAGACTTTATTCATGATCAAAAATAAAGTTTATGTAATTAAGACAAGAATTAGAAATTTGATGGATTCGAATCATCGAGTCAACTATGACAGCTATGAGTGAAGGGTTATAAACTACAATAATTTTTTTTATTTTAACAATAGATATTATGTTCAAAAGGCATTTCAATTAAAGGCATGTTTCGTTGAATTTATAAAATACACAATAATGCATTTTCTTTTTATGGCATTGCATATGCATATTGTAATCTTGCACTGGCAAAAATTAATTAGTTAATAAACAATTTGAGTTTGTTGTAATTATTTATTTACCCTCAATCTCTAACAGTACAAAGTGTACTGTACATAAAGAGCGACAATAAAATACAAAAATAATGATAACAGAAATTTTATCAATTATTATTTATGAAATATTTTTCTTTATTGATGAAAAGTTTACCTTAATTTTTGGGTTTCCGTTAAATATTAAGATATTTATAATATTTTGGCTAAATGTTGAAACGTATTCCTTAATTTTAAAAAGATTTCGCTATTTAATGTAACCATTTCGCTCTTTTCGAAACTTTTTTTTTTGAAATTTTGTAAAACTTTACCAATTTACGAAAAGTTTTTTTGCTAAATAGTTGGAATGACTGGTAACCTAGAAGAAATACCGTAGTAAACATTTAAAATCACAATTTTTACCTATTATCCAACCATAGTTTAGCAGCCAATGCCGGCTTTAGAGGATTTAGCGCCCCGATAGAAAATTTTTTCGTTGCGCCCCCTCGAGTCGTCAATTTTGAAAAATAAATAAATTCATAAAAATATTGCACTTTATAGTTTGCTCGCCGTTTAAATTATATGTAAAAAATAATTGTGTCTTACTATAATAATAATAATAATAATAATAATAATATACAAAATGCCTCAGTGCCCTTTGGCGCTCCTTAAATATCGGTGCCCTGAGGAGGCGCTCCGCTCGATGGTATGTGGAGCTGTTCGCGCTTAACTCTTAAGTTGAATAAATATTGCATAATGGCACCAAAAAAAAAGAGCGTTAACGAAAAACGAAGAAGAATAAAACCAGGAAAACTACTGATAATTTAAAATTCCATTCGTTTCACCATAGTAACGCTACTATGCAAATCAGTAGCCATTTTAGATCACAATATGGTATACTGAAAACAGTTTTCTGGTATCAATCAGTTAAATTTTGTTGTACCTATTTCTATCAATTAAAGAAATAAATAATAATAATAATAATAATTTTTTCTGTCTTTTATCCGTTTATTTTCAAAATGCCGATTTAAATAATTTATTAAACATTATTTAAAATTAAAAAATAATGATTTTTTTATTATTATTTTTTTAATTTTAAAGATCCGACTAAAAGACAAGTAATGATAATCAGACGGCTTTTTTATCGCGTTTAACAGCTCCGAATAAAAAGAAGTTAGCGTATACAAAAATCAAATGGAGTTTATCAGAACTGTTGAGTTATCGATAATAACTTCACTCCAAAGATTCCAATCTGTTCCGCTCGAATCGATGACAGGTCGTGATTCCAGTTTCGGCCGACAGGGTGCGTGATGATAGATACTACCTTACATAAAACAATCGATAGAGAAGGTTATATTTAACCTTAGCCAGGAGAATCTCTAGAGATTTTGCAACATACAGAATAGTACAAAGTCATTAGTAATGGCGCAGTATCGAAGCGACTCGTATAGTTAACAGATTCTACACCGCGACCTCTTCTTAATGGATTATATATTTGTAAGATTGTAACGAATTTCGTTACTTTCTGAATGCGAGTTTGGGTCACATTTTTTTTTAACTATGCTAAATAGAAATTCGTTTTCTATATTAATTATTGAATGTGTATTCAAAATACGAAAAAAAATTTCTCTAAAAATCCCTAATGATAAAAAGTTTTAATAATTAGCGTATGTCAAAAAATCTCAAAATTCTGTTTCAATAATAAAGTAAACAGATCCGCTCGAAATTAAAAAATTGTCTCATAAATATGGCGAAATATTTCAGCTTTTTTTTATATGTATATATGTCTGGAAGGTAAAAGTTGTAATTAAAAGAATGCCAGATCGTGAGTTTTGTATAGTCTAGGTCTATTAGAAGTGGTGCGGGCCTCCGTTTCAGAAGAAGTATCAAAGAGGCGATATATAAGACAACTCACCCAGTCTAATTATGTCACAGGTGACTACCTCCAACATCCTGTCGGGAGAGTTGCGTGCCTCGGATCGCAGCCTTAGGCCTGAGATGACCCTGGCTGAACCTTGGCAAGGGAGACAGGTTAACTTCAGTCTGGTTGGTCAGACCAGCGGAAGTTTTTTTTTTTTTTTGTCTTAAGAGCGGTCACCCCCACATAAACCTCCCTGCCTTGCAATAGAATAAGGGGGCTTCAAGGTCGTTCTGTTGTATGTAGTCTCAAATTGTCGCTTGTTTAAGATTTTTCCCTTTTATTGTGATCATTTTAATAATTTATTACGAAAACCTTGACCTTGCCGTGTTAATTTTGAAGTCAAAAATTCGCGAATGTTTATAATTGATCGTTTTAATTTTTTTTTCGTTTTATTAAATTCGAAAAATAGCCAAAAAATAGTTCGAGTTCTGTCCAATAGGTGGCGGAATGACTCCGAGTTTATCTGATATCAAATCTAGTCGCATTACAGTTATAGATAGAAAAATAAAAATAAAATAAACGAAATAAAAAAAAACAAGAAGAGATCGATGGTGTAGCAGCAGAAATTGTTAACTGTCTTATGTTAACAGATAAGAAAGGAAGAAACGCGAAGGTATTCGAATAGACAAGCAAAGATCCACCGAATCGATGTTAGATCAATGTCTTTTCGCAACGGGTCAACGTTATTGTTCTTTTCTTTTCCTTTCCCTCTTCCTGCATTCCGAATAAACAGACAAAGTTTTTCGATACAAAAGCAATGCCAAAACTTTCTTTCTACTTAATTTTTATAAAACTTACCGTCAAACAACCGATAAGATTCTGTTCGAAGACCTTCTGGAATGCCCTACTATCACTGCACCACTCGAGAAGTTCTCTCGCTGCATTTTGGAATCCAGTCGGTGTACTTAAAGCCTGCAAAAGATAATACACATTATCTTTTTAACATTAAAAATAAAAAAATAAAAATAAATAAATTCGATAAATCTATAATATTAAAAAATAAATAAGTAAATAAGAAAGAAATGTTTGAGGAGAGAAAGAGTCCATTTTTCCGAGAACAGTTTGTTCTTGCCTGTTAAAGTATGCATGAAAAATCCTCCAAAAGTTTCAATTGGATACCACTTGGCATTTTGGCCTTTTTAAATATTTACCCACAACATTAGGCATGATCAAAAAATATTTCTTTCTCTCTAACTTGATTTTTATAAATTATACAAGAAACAAGTTTTCCTATTTATATTTATTTAGCTTTATTTCTTTCCATCTTTATCTTAAGAAAAATCTTTCTTTAATTTAGATTCGAGAACGTAGTTTTTAAATAAATATCTAAAAATATGTTCGCTTTTAGTTTTTTGAGTTAACAATTAACCGAATCTATTGAGAATTAATAATAAAACAATGTTAAGATGTTTATCGGTAATTATCTAATATTAAGAGATATCGGGTTAGTATCATTTGGAGTTTATAGAAAAAAAAAAAAAAAAAAAAAAAAAAAAAAAAAAAAAAAAAAAAAAAAAATGCAAAAAAAAAAAAAAAAAAAAAAAAAAAAAGAATGGGAGAGAGACTGGTGACATCTCGACGACAAGCGGTCTCTAAGGCGGAAAATGAGAAAAGTAAACGTAATCGATGCAGATGTTGGACACAGATGGCTCTGATTGCAACACAGACAGATAAATCAATGTAATTCGTACCATGCCTGATGATTCTATCCCATCATGCACAGAATTGGTCTCACTTATCACCTCTGATTAGTATCATTTGATATTATTTATTTAAAAATTATTAAGTGCTGCCATGCTCGCATCGGTAGCTCCCATATACAACCGTCTACTCAAATATTGTTATAGATTAATGTAGCTACAATAATATTATTATTTTATAATTAAGTTTGAATGAATATTATTTATTTTTTTCTGATATTAAAGAAAATATTATACGTATCTGGATCGTCTACTATTTAATCACAACATTTCTATTTAGTCGAACGTCAACAAGTAAGAGACAGATACTTAAGGGATTTCCTTACATTGATGTCAGATGGAAACGAAGTTCCTTTGAGACCCAGATCTGCTCTTTGTGCTTCAATGCCATCTAATTCTATCTGTCATTATATTGAATAGATTCTGAAAATACTTTCTTTCCATTTAATATATTGCCACGACTTCCGATCCGATTCTGTTTAATAATTAAAACAATATAAAATATAGTTTGGAGAACAGATTTTTAAATTTTATCTAATGATCATTCTGAACAGTTTAATATGGAATGCGTGAAGAACGAAATATTTCGACATTTCGTCACTCGCTCCATGGAGTCAGTTAAAGGCAAAGAGCAGCAACAGATCAGCCACGAGTTTTCGTACACACACACACACACACACACACACACACACACACACATATATACACGACTCATCCCGAAAGATCGATAGAAGCCAGGAGAGGATGAGTGCGAGGGGAAGGAAGCGCTGATGACCTGGCGCTAGTTCTGGATCCGAAAGAGGCTGCATCAGTTCCTCTGGACAGCAGCTCTCAGAGAGTGCGTCTCTCCATCTTAATAACCATTTGTCTCCCATCCAGTTGCTAGGATACGGATTTTTTCCTGCTTCTCCTTCTACTCTTCCCACTCATCTCTCTCTTTCTTGGGCGAGTGGCTGTAAATCATGATGGGACAACTGGCGAGGTTAATACACAAAAGTTGAATACGTTAGAAGAAGATAGTGTAGCGGCAGCGAAAATTTTCAGTTTTGTTTTTAAACACTTTTACGAGTGCGGTACGTTTTAATGGGAATAAAATAATATTTTAAATCTACGTAATACGTTCAGTCACGTGTGATAATGAATTTCGAAAAGGGCTTATACGGTTAAGAATAATATAGGAGAATAATGTGATGATGTTATAAATTAGTTTGTCCATAAAATAGGAAAATTTATCGCGTGGAGGTCAACTATATCAATGTGGGAAGAGAAGGTAATAAAAGTGGATTTATTCCTGCTAAAGTGAATGAGAATGAACACTTAACTGTAAAATAAAATAATATTAAAAAAAAAACCGCTAAGTATTAAAAATTTGTTTAAATATGTTTGATTTTGGAAATGTTCCGATTTCAAAATTTATAAAATAGAATTTGTGGCGAAATAACCTGTTTTGAAATTTGACATTTGGCTCAATTATTTCTCCACATGTACACGTACACAAATGTATATATATATATAATAGGAAAGCATGACTTAAAAAAAACACTAATTTTTTTTTCTAGACAAACCCTAATTCTTTATTTAAAATAAGTTTTAACAAACAGTTACGACTTTTTAATAAATAATAACCATTTTAATGCTTAAAACCACTCTCCTTTTACGTTGGTTTCCCTTTCAAATTAAAATTATTTATTAAACTGTAGCATATAATTAAAAAAAAAAAAACAAAAACTTGTTTGAAGTTTTTAGCACAAGATGGCGTTTGTTTAAAACTTTCAAAAATAAAATTCCCATATATCAATGATAATTTAATAAGCATTGTTCAGTTTAAAGCACGAAGACGTCGAGAAACAGTTATTCGTTATATGGTTTTATCATAAGTTCCATATCGTTCCGATTCTACTTTAGTTGATATATTTGGCAAATGGCATTTGGATAATTGTTTAATTGAACTTATTTAATAATTTTAAATTGCCGTTTGAGATGATTAATCAAATTATAAGTTATATATTTTCTGGTATATGTCGAAAACTATCGAAAAAAAATAAATAAATAAATAATTTAAATTCCGAATGGACGAGAAAAGTTTTTTATTTATGGAATTATTCGGAGGCGTACTTTTAATGAATGCTCGGAAACCGTAAGACTTTTTATTCCGAAATTCCTTATCGTAAAAACAGTTGTCACTGGCATCAAACTCTTTTATAGACTCGACAATACCACGCCCATTACACCTCTCCCTTCGAATGAACGCTTACCTCTTTAATGCATTGCAATCTTTCGTTGGTCTGTTGGACGTGTCTTTCCATAGCAGTTGCCATGCCTGTCATTTTTTCCATTAGTTCTTGTTCCTTTTATATGTCATGATTCCTAAAAAAAAAAGAGACAGACAAAAATATTACTCGGAATCAAACATCAAAACGTTTTCTTAAAAACAAACAAAATAAAATAAAAAAAACAATAATAAATAAATAATACAATCTGGCAATCCTGCGAAATAAAGTGTCGCCATCTGTCGAGTATATTTTAGTAATTGAAGGAAAACAGTATATAAGTTAAATTGATATTTAAGTTAATATTAGGAAGCGATGTTTGCTCATTTCGCACGCAATCTTGATTACACTTATATCCGAAAATAAATAACGGTAATGCTCACAAGCAATCTATAATAATAGTGGTTAGAATATCTGCAAAACCGTAATCATCTAAAAGAGAAGTAGAGCATGACCAGTCCACTAAACATATTACTTTTATACGTAATGGACTAGGGCAAAAACCATTTTCAAATTTATATTTTTCGAGTAGTTAAACCATCTTTTTTTTTTGCACAGATTTATTTAACTAGAAATCAGCGTTTTCAAATTTTTAATGCGATTAATCTATCCGATAAATCGGAATTTATAAACCTAAAAATCGATTAGAATTTTGTAATTTTTTTGTTTTAAAGCTTCGTTGCTATATTTATTTATGTATAAACAAAATTTATAATTAATTCTTCAGTTGCGTTGCTTAAAATTCTTTATATTTTTATAATAATAATAATAATAATAATAATAATAAAATGTCTGATTAAAATGTAAATTTTTAATAATATATCTTTAATAATAGTTAATGGAAAGCTCGATAACGTTAAGGAAGTGAGAGATTAAATTGTTAAATAATTTTATAAAAATATTATGGGTGGAAATAAAAAAGAAAAAAACATCCTGTTCATTCATTACAGGATGATAAATTGCCTAACACAAGTGACAACTAGCAAATATTAAATTACAAGATAAAAAGAAATCTGAGGTAACGTAACATCGTTTTATAAATATCAGAAATTCTTTCTTTTTTTTATATATATATTTTTGTTTTTTTTTTCTGTACGAGTAGAATAATAATAATAATAATAATAATACCGTCAAGGGTATATAAGTAAAACCACTCAGAAGAATAATGATGGAGATAGTAGTTTAAAAGAAGAAAATTTTACCATGCTAGACGTCTATTTTGACAAACCGTGTAGTAGAAGTGACAGAAGATCAAGTTGTAAATAGCACGACACAGATTTGTGACACAAGCACATTGGGACCCCGACAACATTGACGGCAAAGACCGAAAGACGAGAAGTTAAACGTCATCCCTTTAAAAGAAGAAAGGAGGGGGAAAAAAAAAGAAGTGAGAATGATTTACTAGTAAAGTCATCAACCGATGGAGAGAAAACATTCCACCCAAGTCGAATTTCGTAACAAATTCGATCTTTATCTATGTACACAATTAAATAAATAAAATAAAAATAAGTATTATACAATACGGATGGTCTGTTTCGTGCGATTACTTTCGTATAGATAAAGTAAGTAGTCGCACGAAACAGACCATCGGTACTGTAAATTACTTATTTTTCTAGGAAAATTAAAACCTCTATAACTTTACACAATTTTACTGTTAGTAACATTTTTAATTTTTTTTTTTTTGTATATTATTATAGTATTTAAATTAATACTCAGAGCTTTAACCCGTGAGATAAAACTAATAAAAAAATATATATATACTTTATCATCATCAACCATAACTAAATTTCTATTATAATGGGCTCATACATCAATAAAGTAACAAAACAAATCCCCTAAGGGGTTTTTCAAAGCGAGTAAGTGTAAATATGCGCCGATATAATTAATAATAGACACACATATAAAAATAAAAATAAAAAATTGTTCTTTCTTCGTACGTTTCCAATACAGAAATTCGCGAACAACATTAAAGTACATCGATACGTTGATTATATAAAATTCAATATGGAAGCAGCAACGAGACTAGATTAAAGAGGATAATTATTTTATATTCATTACTCGTCCCGTTACAGAAAGATTATTTATGGAAGAATAGCGACGAAAATATTGAACAATATCATTAAAGTAATGGACGACCATAATTCAGTCAAAGCGGTAATTTGTTATCATCGGAAAAACGGATTTCAAGGGAGTGTTTTGTTTGAATTTCTTCCAAGATGAATTCTTGATAATAAAGCTTAAACTTTGTTTATTTTATTTTTGTTTAACAATGGCATGAAGTAATTTAATTCGCAAACATACAGGTGATTATCTAAAATGCTTTCTAAAAATTAATTTGCATGTTTTAAACATATATCTAAGTAGAATGCGATGCGAAAAAATTACAAAATATGGTACAAGTATCGTTAACGTGTTTTTATAAATATTAAATAATTTTAAAGATTGTAACACGAAAATTTATCTGAAAAAAACGAAAAGGAAAGTGAGAAAATGTTATTTAGAATGTGGAAGTTATCTAACAGAGATTGGATTGAGGATTTATAAGGTAGAAGCGGTTAATACAGAACTTAGCGATAAGAAAAGAGTTGGGAATTAAAGAATGTTGCAGACCGCATTACTACAATGGTTGATTAAATGGGGATAATGTCGACTGTCGCGGAGATACATAATTAAATCAACTCTTTTATACACCTTATCTCCTACAAAGAATCTTTCTAGTCTCTTGTTGGTGGCCAGGTAATAGGCTTGTAAACGACCAAACCAGAAACCAGATAATTCCGATCGACCGCTAGTCCCTTTCTTAAACCAAAAAAAAAAAAAAGTAAAGAAGAAAAAAAATACAAATATGATAGAATTTCATCATCCTGTCTGGCATTCTCAGGTAAGTAATTAATTCCTCATTTTCTAGCCTTTTATAGAGTAGAAAGGAAGAATAAAATTTCTTATATGGTATTCAAAAATCGGAAGGATTGTTTCTCGTTTTAAAGTCATTAAAAAGAAACATTTGTAAACAGAAAAAAAAATTCCGATTGATACTTATCTTGGCTTAGAGCCAGAGGTACAGAAATAAAAAAAAAAGGTCGATCAGACTGTTCTAAGTGTTTGCTTTTCCTTTTCTCTCGACGGTTGTTTATTAACACATTGGAGCAACACCAGTTTAAACGACAACGTCCTCGCAAACGTCACGAATTTATTTTATACCGTCACGCATTTGTCACACTTTATAAAAATTATTAATGGTCTCCTATAACCGAAATCTTGTTTAACTATACCGTATAAACTCGACCGGATTGTTACCATATAGTCCTATCGCCAGCGTGTTATTAAAATCTACTTAAAATAATAAAAAATATAAAATAATGGTGGAACCGACAGGATTGTTACAAGGAAACTTATAGCAAATTTTATTTGCAACTCGTTTTACGGTAATATAAATGAATATAAACACTTTTGTCAATATATCTACGTATCTTAAATGAAGATTTATGTTATCTTTTTACGGCCGAGAAACATTTTTGAAGTGGATAGTGTATTATAATGGTGATGACGTCAAATCAAGATGGTTGCTTCTGACCCGGAAGTGATCGAAAGTAATTAGCAATGGGGAAAGAGTCTCTGCACTATATTGATGAGACGAGAAAGCCGGACACGATTTAATTACTTTATGATTTGGACTCGTCCCTATGCTAATTAAGGAGACTTCAGCTGTTTTGAAATTATGAGAAGGAAAAATCCTACAGGTGTTGATTAAACTCCAGTCGATTGCTTTTTTAATATCTTTTTCCTTCAGTCGACGAAATAGTGACGAAATTAAATCTTCAGACAGTGAACAACAAGCCATTAAAGAAGCCTATTCTTCCGGTTTGTTTAAAAAAGAGATTATTTTTCTTCCTTTTTTTTTCTTTAAATCTTCTAGCGAATTTTTTTCTTTTTTTGATAGTTTAAACTGAAAGAATAGCTTCTGTTAAGTGACTTTTTCCGTTTGATACAGACTTAGTTAAGAATATTTTACTTCGTTTTTATTACTAAAAATCATTTCCATAAAAGATACTTTCTAGAAACGTAAAAAAAATCTTTTTTCGAACGAAACTATTTTAAATTTGTTTTTTTTAAATATTGGTGATTCTTTAAATCAAATTTGATATATTAAATGTATTTTATAATCCTATATTTGTTCTTTTTTTTTTAATTTATAAAAAAAAATTGAATAAATGGTTTTTGCAGATATTCACTTTTTTTCTTTTGCACCATGTGTCTTATCCATGATTAGCTACTTAGCGCAAATGCGCGCGCAAACGTTAACGCTTGCGCTTGGTGTAAAAGATCCTTTAATTTCGCAATGATAAGACATTCGAACGAACGTTTATACTGATTTCGGAAGACTTTTTAATGTAAAAATATTACACGATTAATCTCCGAAGGCAAAAATCGATTAAAATTTGCATATTATCTCTCCTTTAATAAAAATTATTTGAAGAAATATAATTGCATCTCGTTTCCGATCGCGCGAGTTTAAAATGAACAAAATGCGTTCAAAGATCTTGAACAAATATTTTAACTAACTTAAATTATGAAGGATACATAAACTAAATTTGATATATTAACCCTTCCAACTATCCATACCTTAGGGGCTTGGTAAACTTTCAACAAAAAAAAAAATTTACGTATAATTAGTTAAATTGCTAATTTTTAAGCAAACATTGAGGCGAAAAAAGTATTAAAGGAAAGAATTTGTAATATTTTGGGATAATAAATAAACAGAAACGAGCGTGACGGTATTAAAAAAAAATTTAGATGCCGTATATATATATACAGTGACTTTTTTTTAATGTAGGCAATTTAGCAGGTTAACCGAACTGAGAAGGTAAATTTGGCAACAGCTTACGTCTGGCCAACAGGAGAGTTGACAAAAAGGTATGCGAAAGTCTTCTAATTATAGACGTCAGCCAAGTTTCCAAGTCAAACTCTTCAACTTCTAAAGATCTATCAACGCCTCTATAACTTATAAAAAAGCATTAAAAAAAAAAAATGGAGACTGAACCGTCGTCACTTTTATTATTTCTGAATTTTTGCCACTTTATACAGCAACATGCCAAAATAAAACATATATCGAAAACGAAAAGTGAGAGATAGTTTTGTCAATTTTTAGCTCGGTTACAGAGTGGATGTTTCAGTTCTAAATCTAATAACTTTTTTTTTTTGGAGTGTATTATACTTCCGCAGATGTACTGACGGTCAGTGACCCGCTTCACCTTTCAAATGCGGATTTCCACAAGGTGTGAGGTCAGAACGAGTTTACACAACAAAAAAAATGTTTGGTTGATATTTTCGCTAAGTAATAATATATATATGCTGTAACGTCGAAGTCTTCCCACATTTATGGATTGATACAAATTAATGAAAACGTCAGAGAGAAAATAAATGCTCATTATCCTTCCAAAAGCAAAGAACATGGCGACTAACAACTCATGTTGCCAACTGAACAAAAATAAAATTACAAATAATTAATAATTAAAACGAAGATATTTGATTATACCACATATATAATTCGTTTTTTAATTTTTATATAAATTTTAGAAGTGCAAAATATGGTCCTTTCTGTTCGTTTTATGTTAAACATCAATTCTCCCCCTGGCGGATATGTATATCAATTAATCCGATACGATAAATGAATTATGATAACCGGAAATATAATAATATTTTTAGATAAAATTTGGCTTGTTTAAATTGTTTTTGCAAAACAAAGTTTTGCGATTTTGGCAAGGATTTGCACGGCTGACCAGACACGAATATGTTGCCAAGATTAGTCCCCAGAATGCTATTTTTGTATCCCGATATAAAGGTGCTAGTATCGTTGTGTCCCTCCAGCGTTAAGGGGTGCACTTAACTCCCCTTCCCAATAAATAGTATCCAGAAATAGAAAAACAGATTCCAAGAGAGACTACTTATTTTTGCAAACGCGGAGAGTTCGCATATTTAAATAATCTACTTATATAATGGACGAAACGGATCACTGCAGTGGAAGTAAAAATAGAGTTAGTAAATGTTTTTTTTTTCTTTTTTCTTTCTTCCTTTTGGAATGTATTCGCATGGCTTGTATGAATAGTAAAAGGATAAACAGTGGAGCAAAAGAGCAAAGACATTTAACGACATGTCGACAAATTACCGCCATGTCACCGAGCGCAGGTGACTCGGTTGTTTGTCAGGTCTCTTTTCTTTGACAGCTTCCATTTCAACGCTTTCTGACAGCGCAGCCATCTTCCGGGCAAAAACGTCAATCTGACATTCGCTTTCTACCCATTTCCATCAAAGTCTGAATAGAAATATTCAAATTATGCATTCTCTGATTATAAACAGGCATACTTCCGCGCCGAGATTTTTAATAACGAAAGACGACGCGCGCCACCGCCGCTAATTTCGCTTTGATTTATATATTTCTTTCGATAAAAATTTAAATATAAAATTTTAAAATTACGCATTTTACTATTTAAGATAGTTTGTTTTCTATAAATTACGAAGGAATTTATTTGTATTATTTTGTTACACTTGTTTATACTTTTAGAAGCTTCGTTTGACGCTGGCGCTGTCGCATCGCTTGTGGCGTAACGAATTCTGTTGTACGCATGGTGTCAAAAATTTTATCAAAATTTTAAAATCGCGTTTATCCTTTTTGGATTGATTTAAATTCGCGTGGCTCCCACCATGCCAGAGTAAAATACGTTCGATAAACGATCCTAACGACGCTTTCGCGTCGCCATTCCCCATAACTCGGTCGTCGCGACCGATTCTACGAATTAGTAACGATTAAACGTAATTTTTAGTAAATTTAAAGCCGTGTAAAATAAATAAATAAAGTTAATCGAGTAGGACAAATAACCCAGTGAAGCATTCAGACAAATATAGACGGAAGATGACGTCAGAAGAAAGTAAAATAACCCCTGCCGCTAGGAATGCTAGGAATAGAACGGATGTAGCCAAGAAGGAAGATTTACAAGCTTTGTTATCAACAAATGGATGACATTCCAAATCTGGTTGTTCGCTTTCAATCAAAATTCGAAAGTAACAAATCATCTTTATTATTAACAGCAACACGTCGTCTAGTTAAAAGTTTTATTTTGAATATGTGACAGATGAAGAATAGAAGAGCGGTAAAGAAGTCTCGATGCGTCACAGCCACTTGGCAGTACAAACTTAAAGACAGATTAGTATTGTGGAAGATGGAGCAATGAGATAGGCAATGTCACTCGGTATTAATAGAATGGGTTGCTTGGTGCTGTTGTAAGTACAGCCCCAGCACGCCTTCCAGTCTACTCGTCCAACTTGTAGATAGCGGACGTGTACATGTGCACTACAGTCGTAAAACATTCCTCTTTACAAATCCTGCCCGCTTTACCGGACGTGGCTCGTTAATGTGATCCGTTAACCGGTAAGTGTGGTAACCGGTGATGTTATTTTCTTACCGGTTGTTAGCCCCGAAATATTTGTGCGATTTTTATGGATTTACTTTTGTTTTTATTGATGTTATCTTTTTTTTTTAAATTGTTTCTCTTACCGGTCGGTTGTTTTTCTCGCTTCTAGAAAAATTGGAAAGTTTTTAATGGTGTAGAAACCCGCTTAACCTCCGCAATCTTTAAACGTAACTGAAAAACTGTTTTCGTTTTTGGCAACCAGGTGCCACCTGCTCTGGGTGAGAAGGCTCCATCAGCTGCAAAACCCGATGGAAAACTTCGTTTGTCACACGTTCTTTCTCCACATCTCTCTATCCTCTTGACTTTTACTCTATCTACAAATTGACCATACTTTCTGACGTTTTAGCTTTACTATCTACTGCTATCAAATACTCCAAAAATTAATCTTCCTATTTTATTAAAATTATAATTTCCTCACTTTCATCGCCATTTTGATCTTCATGAAGCTTCCAAAGTGTTCTCTTCTCTTCTAATTCTCCGTGCTGATGTTCTCCATAGAACATCACAGAATATCCACAGTTTTTTAATCACAAAACTGCAGTTTCTAGTCATGGAATCATCGCATTTTGAGCAGCTTTTCTCCATTTTTTCAAAGTAAACTCCACCCTAATCTCGAGTTTTAAACAACATCTACAATACACGAAAAAATTTCGAAGAGAAACATCAAAAAACAATAAGAAAAATACGGAGAAGATCTTATAGTCACAAATCAAATATTTAATCAACAGAGAATATGTTCTGTCAGTTTTCTTTCGTTAATGAGATGACTGTTTCTCCGCATGAGGTCTTGTTACTGTTCAAGCAGCAACATCGGAGTTACTCCCAATTAATGCGGTTGACTCCAGATATGCCACGAAGGATATATATATGTTCGCCATTCTCCGACTCCAACATACAAACGAAAAACTAATTTAATTACGTCATTATTAAGAGGAACTTGGCGTCTGGGATCGATGCAGAGTCTGCGTGTACAGCCTATAATAGTTCTGCAAATGATAATGAATATTTGATGTTTTTCGCATAAGACTGCGCTCTGACATCTGCGTGCTGAGAAACATCGGTGTCAATTGGTTTAAATCTACTCTAGCCAGTCGAGTACTAAAGCAGTTTGGACGTACTAAACGGGTTATCTGCAGTTTAAAGCTATCATTTTACGCTAGCGCAGCGTGCAAAATGTGTGCAATGTCTCGCTAATCTTTCGACAGATTCAATTATCTTAAGGATATTGTATTCCGATATGACGTCGAGTTTAAAAATCGATATCTGTAAATTCTTATCGATTCCCAGAGCGATTTTATTAAATTTCTAGAACATCAATTGGAAATTTGTTACTCGGGAGGAGCATTACCGAATTGAATAAGTTTGTGTGGAGATGTGACGCTTCAGACTGAACTCCAGTGACATTTTGTTTGCGTCACATCCCCCGTCCGTGTACGGTCGATGTGACCTACGCCAAACTGTTTCATTCATTATTGATCGAGTAGGCACACCACCCAGCATATCACCTCATTGGATATCAGGTGACGGACTGAGAAAGACAGGGCGACACTTTCCTAACATCTCGTCTTCCATTAAGAAGTGGATTTATCTTTTACCATTTTTCTACCAATTGTGACAGTGGTAAAACGTTTCCTCTTTGCGTAAATTGACTTATTTCTAACGTTTATCTATTTGATTTTGTCCATTATCGAATCTACTTTAACTCGTTATACTGATACATTTATTGTCGTTAGCAGTTACTTAACCGAATAGCGTGATTCTGCACTGTAACCAGATTTAATAACGGAACTAAATACGTTTGCATCTTATTCTACTGCATCCAATTATTGTTTTTTTCTCTAGTTTGCTGTAAAATCACGATTATAAAAAGTGATAAACTACATTTTTATCATAAATTTCTTAGGCGTGACACGCGGAAAGTAGAAAATAGAAAAGGCCATAAGAAACGTGAAAAAAGTTCATTTATAAAACGAACTAATAAAATTTCCATTTAGGAAATTTAATTAGATAAAAGCAAAGCATCAAAGACATTTATCACTCGAGTAGATACATCAAGAATACTGCCGCTATTTCCCGGAAAGGGAAAACGGAAATCAACACGCAAAACAACAATGGCCAAAAAAGAAAAACAAGAGTTGCAACATCCAAGAATAAACAGTCTTCGCAACAATCTTTACTGTTACCTTGGTAACCCATCTAGGAGGACAGGGTGACTGTCAGAGAAAGTCGGGCACAGGAGTGACGTTCCCATAGCAACAACTTCCGTAACATCGCATCACGTGGTACTGATGCAACAATAGAGTCAATCTACAGATGCTATTCTCCTCCTCTCTGATTAAAATGTCAATGACACTGACAAAAGTTAGTAATTTTAATAGTTTAGAAATTGTTTTGAAGATTGACGAGACCGTACACGGATGCTTACGATTTTTCTCGTTTTTTTTTTTGTCTTTTTTTCGAGTTATAGCCGGAACAAGTAAGCGCTGCTGGAACAGCACAGCCGCCTGTGTAAGGTACTCGGTAAAGAAGATAGAGACAGACCTATTGATTTTTGATGACGTGCGTGCACGGCGTACGAAGAGACCATATCCGAAGTGAAAGTAATAAGAGTTGGTACATACACACCACACCGAGTCAGTTAACGGTTACAAAACATCGTACAGTCTCAAAATAAATAAAACTTTTTTTTTTTCCTTTTACTCCCTCGTCTGATCATTAATTCTCTCTTGTTGTTTCCTCTCGCAATTGCGCCGAGCGAAACAAAAGAAAATGAAAGAAAGAAAAAAAAATTAAGCAGGTGCTTTCGGGTATCTCAGGTGTATTGAAGAGAGAGATCGATTTATAAACTGGTCATCGAGACAAAGGCGTGTGTAGACATATGTGATCCATCTGTCAACTCGGTGATCTGCGACACCGGGAGAAACTAGTCGATAAACTGTGTACATTTTCCCACTCCTCTCTTCTAATAGTTCTTTAGATGGATGATAAACGTTATATGGATCTCCGATTGTTTTATGCCGGATCGACTTTCAAAATGGCTCCCCGTCATGTATTATAAAAAAAATAAAGAAAAAAAATGCATCTTTCCGACTTTTCTAAATTAAATAATCGGATTTGAATCTTGAAACATCTTCGTAAATGCATTAATGTCATTTAACATGACACTAGTTTAATTTATTCATTGTTTTTTTAACGTGTAAGATTTTATTATTTAACCGCTCCTCTATAAAGTTGAGGGATATTTTTATCGTTTAAAACACGAAAAATTCTTTTTTTTATACATATAATTTTACGAAAATAGGGATTTTTTTTCTAGACGATATCGGCCATCCAAACTACTACTTTATGGCAGAATTAGAACATTTTTAACAAACTTTCTCTATAGATAGAGGTTTCGGCTCCTTTAGATCTTCCTCTACGGTTATAGCTTCAGGCACAGAGGCCAATATAACTTCTTTTCCTGCTAAGTAATCGGCCTAAATTGTTTACAGACTTTGTGACTCCGGATATACTTCTCTTCCTTTGTGTCAACCACAAAAAAATTCTTGTATATCAATTTATTATTATATATATTTTCAGTATCGAACAGTAATGCAACAAAAACAGTTTTTTTCCCTCTCTCTCTCAAAGAAAATCCTCTCAAAATGCAATGGTTAGATCACGTTTATGATTTTTATAAAACGTGTTTATCAGATCATAAAAATTTAAAGCCGACAAGAAAGGATGAAGAGATGGAAATTAAATAAAAGGAGTGTTGCATTTCGTTTATTGTTTTTTTTTTCCCCCTGTCTGTTTTTCTTTAAAAAAGAAAAATATATTCAACAACAAAGAAAGCATCTCACATTCCTATTTTGTAAAAGCTTTCTGCTTTTCCACTTCGCACCTACGAACAATCTGCAAGTCTGGGATAGATGTTGTCTCTAAACAATAGACAATCTGTGTTGCTGATTGCCATACCGCTCTGACAGATTATTTGTCTGTCACACGGCCGTTGAGACTTCGTTTTGTAGGCGACAACAGCATCATACATCACACACGATGGTGGAACACGTGACAGGAACGTCAGCTGCATTTCGCTCGAGTGACGCATGCCGACGACGATACGCAGTCAGAACACCATAGTCGCCAAAGGATTGACAATGAATAAAAGATACCATCAGTCTTCCTTCCGGGCAAAATACTTTGCTTTATCATAAAAAGATTTGTGTGCCTAGAAATGCGCATTTTGAATTGCATCAAAGCTAACTTTTATCCCAAAAACAAACTGACGTAATCCTAAAAATAGAAAGATAAATTTATTAAAATTAATATAATATCCCTAGCTAGGTTATTTAATTCCCAACGGATATATTATAAAAGATGCAAACCTTTTCCAAAATTTTCAATCAACATCCGATAACCAGTATTAAAAAAAAAGAAAAAAAGAGAAGATGACAAAGTAACAATAAACGAGATTGATCTCTATAATAAGAGAGAAATATCAATTTTACGCCGTAATTTATCGATTAAATAATTATCTTTAAGAAGGAAAAAAGAAACAAAAACAAAAGATGCAGTAATTTAATAGAGTGTGTACGCTAATATCGAAAACAAGGAGCGGTATCATGGTAAAACTTGTCTAATAAATTAAGATGTCTATGGTATAACAATAACCCATTTGCTTAAGAAAATAAATTTTCGGATGAGAATTACTAATTGCGGATAATTACTTGCTTATTATCATCGATAAATTTAATTAAAATATTTCGAAAATTTCAATCTTCGGTTTTGGTACAGGGAAGGAATATTTATCAAAAATTGTTAATGTGAAAGATGGCCATTCATTTGAATATATCCTGCTTCCGTTTTAAAGGATAATTTATATAAATTTAATTGAAATTATCCCATGAAGACGTTCGAATAGTTTTAATTAACATTGTAACAATTCTATATACAACTTGCAGAATGCTTTACCTACGAGAAAGAACAATCTTGACTGCAACTCTATACATAGTTAACAGAAAGAAAAATTTATTTATAATTTTTTATGTATAAATTTTATCTAGAAGAAAGAGGGATTCTGACTGCAACTCTATACATAGTTAACAGAAAAAAAAATTTATTTATAATTTTTTTACGTATAAATTTTACCTTTGTTTACATATATAAAATTGCTAATGTCAGCGAGTCACGGTTAAAATTATTTAAAGAAAATATATTTTTTTGCATTTAAAAATAATAATCACCTTTTGCAAGGACTTAAATACTTTCAAAACTTTTTGTCGGTCTGAAACAATAGTTTTTACTGTTATATACGTATCAAGGATACGCGTATAATCAACTCAAAAAACTGAGTTTTGTCTTAGATTTTTATCATATTTAAAATTTGCAAGAAATAATTATTTAATAATTGCCAATCGCTCGTACGTTGCACAAACATCTGTAGGACACGCTTATTAACTACTCGATATTTCTATTTTCGTTATCTAGCAAGAAAGAGGGGGTTTAAAAGAAGAAAAAAAGAAAGAAAAAATGACGATCGATATAACATTAATGTGAACTCGACTTTCAAATTTTAATATTTTTTTTTTTTATTTTAATTAAATATAACGTAGAGTCGTGCGCATTAAAGACTTTGATCGTTCCTATTATCGTGATGAGTTGACTTATTACATGTCATTAGAAGACAAATAGTAATGAAAAAAAAAAAAAAAGCAATTAATCCATCTAAATGACAAATCATTTAGTAGAAGAGCAGCACCATCCGTCAAACGTGCACCTGTTTATGATTATACAGGAAAATTGCATCGAACCAATGCAGTTTGACGTGTTTGGGGTAATTTTACAGTAAGCTTTCTCCTTAAATATCATTTTTCTCCTCGATATCTATTAATGTGTCAAGTAAATCTGATCAGATTTGTGTCGACAATACGTGTAATCTCTACTTAAGTGTCGATCTCTTTCGTTTATTATTCTTGTAAGCGTATAGAGACACGCAAAAAAAAAAAAATGTTTAATTATTAATTAATACGTGTAAAAATATATTTATTTCGCCATGAACGGTTGCATGTAGTTTATATAGTGGCAGAACAGATGCTACACATTATCTCAAACTGTATTGTTAGAGTAAACAATCCAATATGGACTTAATAAACGCCGCAAACATGGTGAAAACAGAGAAACGATTTCTTTTATTTGTGGTAAAATACGCTCGACATGGTGTTCAGAGCTCGCTCACACATTAACGACGAAAGATAAAAAAAATAAATAAATAAAATGTTACGAGAGAACATATTAATGTTCTCGAAAGATTATTTTTACAGTCGTCAGCCAGCTTATTTTCTTATAAATGTAGATAAACGTGTAACTAGTTTCATTATAAAGACGTTCACATCGTTTCTACTTTGTTCATTTTTTTTTTGTATAAAAATTTATATTTATTATTAAACTGGTTTATTTCTTAAGATGGATGTAAAATATTAAACAACAAAAGATTGGAGGAGGTTTTATGATAATGATGTCCTTTAAAAATGAGTTTGACTTTACGTAATTATCTTAAAATCGCTTTTAGAGTAAACACGAGATAAAAATCTTCAAAAATTTTTGGAGAGGTTCTTCCTCTTAGTGTGTTTCGTGGGCGGAATTATTCCAGGTGGTTGCAATTAAGGCTGCAACTAACTGAATTCACTGACACAATAAAAAAATTAAAATAAAAAAATCCAAATTAATTGCTTTGAAAAAAAATAATAATAATATGTTAATAATATTTTTACATTTAATAATATCATATAGACTATTAAGGAAATAATGAATTATTTATTTGCT